>KE508601.1:72572-82893 GCA_000441515.1 Elaeis oleifera | reverse complement strand
CTCTCCATTTTTGTTAAAGCAGAGAACTGACTTGAGCGTCGGAGGGTCTTGCCGGAGCAACCCCACCTCCGGTTTAGATTCCTTTGCAGGTCCCGGCGGCGGCCGCGGCACCCTCGACTCCAGCATCTCCGGCGCCGGCGGATTTTTGCAGCAACATGTTCTAAATTGGATTCTGAATTAATCAGTTGCAAAGACTCCATATGAGATATGGACTAGACGTAAGCTGATACTTTTTTACCTTAAGATTTGAGAGTGTTCAGTTTTTGTCGAACATTTGCAGAATGATTAACTTGGATCCTGATCTTATATATATTATTCTATAGAATACTCCAAAGAATCTAGGGGATATAACTTCTACCTTGCTAAAGAACAAAAGTTGTTCGACATTTCTTTTAAGAAAGAAATTTCTTGGTGAAGGTACTGATGCCTTTAATATGGAACTTATGAGGTTCGATAGGTAGAAGAATCAACATAATCTAGTGAACCTATAGAATTGGATTTATTTAGATCATATCCGAAACCTGTTGTACAAGCACTATTAAGGAGATCCGATAGAGTACCATATCTGTCGGATAGATACTTCGGTATCTAGGTCCGAGATGTGATTCTGTTGAACTCGATGAGAACAACAAAGATCTAATCACCTACATGGATGCCATGCAGAGATCCAACTCTGATTAGTGGCTTGGAGCCATAAAGACCGAAATTGAGTCCATGAAGGTCAATGGTGTATGAACACTCATTGATCACCTCGAAGGGGTAAATCCATAGGGTGTAAGTGGATCTTTAATAGGATCAGAGAGTGCAGACGAGAAGGTGGAGATCTACAAAGCTCGTCTGATTGCCTAAGGATATTGTCCACATTATGGTATTGACCATAATGAGATATTTTCTCCTATTGCAATGCTAAATATTTCAGAGTTGGAACATGTATTTTGATAAGTGATCAAAATGCATGACTTTGTTGAGAATGAAGAAAACCCTACAATACAATAGGTTAATAGTTCTATGAGTATATTTTTGTTTTGTATGTAAATAAATTTTTTTAATCGAAAATGATATTTCTTACATTACAGGGAATAAAGGTTTCACTATTATTATTATTCTCCATAAAGGATTTTGGGAAAAGCATCCCTCATCTTAGGGATGAAGATTTATAGAGATAGATCTAAGAGGCTGCTTGAGTTTTCTCAGTCCAACATACATAAGGTATTTATGAGTAAAATTTATTCTATCATATACATCATGTATGAGATCAGATATGGTATACTCACTAAAGTAGTGAGTGGATACCTGCAAGATTTGGATGAGAATCACTGGAAGGTCATCCTTAAGTATTTGATAAATACTAAGGATCGGTGACTCGATTATGAAGAATTTGATTTAAAACTTGTAACATTTGATTTCAATTTTTAGTTAGATATAATAATAGTAAGAACGTATTGCAATACATCCTTATTCTAAACAATGGAGCAAGCTGTTGGAAAAGTTTCAAGCAAAAAAATATAGCCAATTCAATTTGTGAGGTAGAATGTATTGCAGCATTCAATGCTTGTAAAGAAGTTATGTGATTGTATAAGTTCACTGGCAAGCTAGGAGTGGCACCCTCCGATGATGGTCTTGCTGTATTGTACAGCACCGGAGCCAAAGCTCATGCCAAAAAGCCGAAGTCCCATTAGCTTACTAGGCATTTTGCATCGCTGCCATCTTTTCGAAAATCTGTTAAGGTGACATCAATCTTTAGAAGATCGGTAGAAAGGAGAACTTGACCAATCCATTTATTAAAGCTTCAGTATCTAGGAGTTCTGAGATGATAAATTGAAGGTGGTATATGATACTATACTGATTGGCTTTAGTCCAAGTGGAAGTTATTGGGAAATGTGTCCTAAAGCCAATCATTTGATGATTGTGTTAATTATAAATGTATATGAATTGATCAATAATAAAGTTATTTGATCTTTTTCATCACAAATTATATCTTCTAACGAACTCCTATATTGTGATAAAGTCCTTAAGATTATTTTGATCGATAAAGAAGGATTTATCGCATAGTTCTTAAATTGATTCGTGACCAAATGATACGCTATTACTAGGACGATAGCGATATCAAGTGTAGATCATTGTGTGCCATATGCATTGATTACCTTCATAACCAAATGGTGTGGAGATACTAGTATGACATGCAGATGAGATGTAGGAGTACATCGTCACTGAACGTGACCAACTGCGGAGCACTCTGCTGTCAAGAATAGCTCGTGAAGGGTATGGGTATAAGTGTCCCTTCGACCTGAGATCATCACGGTGACTTACAAGCAACTCACTATATTTTGATGTCAGACTAACTAAGTTTTTAATTCAGTGATGGAAAGTTTTGGATGCAGTCAAGTACTTGTCAAGTTAGTGCATGAGTCAAGATAGGTTGACCTTTTTGAATTATTAGGAGTCAATGTATCAATGTATTTCAATTTAGCAAAATCTAGATCCGGATAATCTATGTGATGGATTTGAAAAAGATTGAAATATAATATGAATAACTTATCTAGGATTGACAGTTAAATCCTAGGTCGTCCTTGAGCATTAAGGTCAAAGGGATGAATTATACGGTAACCATACGCCAATAGGTTCTTGAATGTTGCTTCGCCTTCATTCGACCTATCCGGATATCGGATCATCATTGCTAGATAGTTACATAGATTGATTCAGAAAGTTATTTCTGTGTTATCGATTTAGGTTCGACCTATGGGGTCACACTCAAAAAAATTTCTGACTGATCATATGGCTGATCAACGATTGAGAATCATTCAAGGGCTTAATCATCAATTTGATTGATGGTTAACTTTATGCAAAAATTATAATAAATTAATTTATCAAGTATTGATAAATTAATTGATAATTAAATTACTGATTAAACTCAATTTGATTGAGCAAAGAGGATTAAATAAAATCTAATTGAATTGGATTCAATTAGGTTTGATCCGATTAGGTTATGAGATGATCGAATCACTAAGGGAGAATTATTCCTGATTTGATTAGGACTTTGGTTCAATCAATTTTTAATTTGATTAAGATTTGATTAAAAATTTATGAACCTAATTAGATTAAATTTATATATTTATTTGGACTAAACCAAATGTGATTTGGTTTGGATTCAAATAAGGAAACAAAGAGTCCATAAGAGAATGGACTCTTCCTCCCTTGCACACCAAAATTTGCACACCATATTCCTCATGCACAAATAGTTTTTGCATGAGATTTTTTCACACCAAAGAGTTATTTCCCTTCTCTATCTTATGTCTAAATCTAATTTGGTTTTGGTAAAATTAAGATTTTGAAATTAAATTTCAAAATATTCCTTATCAAGAGAATCTGTTCTTATCAAAATCAATCTCTCCATGCCAACTTATTTTTTTCTCTATATATGTGTGATATTTTGAGGAGATTTTTTGTGGGTAATCAGTTGGAGAATGATTTACCATGAAAAAATATGAAAAGAAGCATCCCATATTTGTTTGGCATATTTTGGGATGTGGAATTGTGAAGAAAGGCGACATCTTGTAAGAGTCCATGATCTCTGAGACTCTTCACCCTTATTTCTTACATGCCTATAAAAGGGATTTTTATTTTGTTTTGTGCATGTAAGAGAGAAGGAAGAGAGTTCTTCACATGAAGGAAAGTTTGGGTATGGTTCATGGCATGAAAATAAGAGGAGAGTCCTCTCTCTTGGTGTGTATGCAAAAACTAGGTTTCTAGGTTTTGATCCTCAGGGTTTGGGGAGAGAAAAAATATAAGGGAAATTATTTCTTCTCTTTTCTTCTTCTACATCCTCATATCCTCTAGAAGTTTATTTTCAATCTCTAAAAGATTCTAGAGATTTGAAGAAAAGATCCAGATCAGTCAAGAAAAAGGTCATCGCACGAGCTAGCACTCCCGAGAAGATCGATCAGATTGGGGCTTCGAGTGGATTTTTCATAGAGGTCGGACATATGTGTGGCTGTGAACAATTAGCAAAAATTTTTTTTACCATATCTCTTAGTAGTGGCGATAATCGATCCATGCAAAAGTATCAAGTTCTGAACTCAAATTAGAAGTAGATGTGATCTACTGCTCACATGCATGCATGCTAATTTATTTTAGTATTTTTTAGATTTTATATACAACATAACATGTCATAGATCATAGAGTAGGTTAGTTTGATGATTAGATCATATACATATTAGATTAATTTGATTAATCTAATTATCTTTGCTATAATTTATTCGAAAAAATTTCGAAATACATACATAAAATCACCTATATTCACCAACATACTGTGGGTCTTCTCTAGGTAAACTAAAGGTTACACAAATATATCATTAATATTAAATCTTGACTTCCACAATAAAACAATCATCACCAATAAAGTGAATTTCAACAATATATAGAAATATAGGACAAATCTCACTACATATATGGATGCTTGAAACAATCAATAAAGAAAGCTTTTCAAAGATTGAAATCATTCACCTTATAACTCTAGATATCAGAAACAACATACTAAAATTTCATCAAAATTAGAGCAAGATTAGCGATCCGATCGTTCGACAAAATAGCACTCTTTCTCTAATCCATTTTCTCTTCCTCATTGCCGTTGCTTCTATTTTCACACTATGCAGACTCCTCTGTTGCCACAAAAATTAAGACCCAACCAATACATGACCTCAACACCCACATTTCCTTCTTTTTTTTTAATTTATTTAATAGAGTGTGGGTCCCATATGAGAAGGGACCACATAACAAATCTCCCCTCTCGACTTATATGGGGGTTCTACCAAGCCCGTTTTCTCTCTGCAAGCAATCAATTTTTTTATTGATAAGGTTTTAGTCATCATATCTAACCAATTATCATCAGTATGGACTTTCTCAAGATATAGCAACTTTATCTCCAAAGCATCTCAAACCAATAATATCTCACATCAAAATGCTTGGATCTCAAATGAAATGCTGTATTTTTTGAAATATGGATGACTAGTTGACTGTCACAATAAAGTATATACTTCTCTTATTCTCAACCCAACTCTTATAGAAAATTTTTCAACCATAAAGGTTTCTTACAAGTTTCTATAGCTGCAATATATTTAGCCTTTATAGTAGATGAAGGAATATATTTTTATAATTTAGATTACCATGATATTGCTCCTCCTGAAAAGTCATCAAGTATCCTAATGTAAACTTTCCAGAATCTATATTACCAGCCATGTCTGCATTTGCATATCCATTCAATACAAGTTTTATCATTACTGAAATATAAGTATATTGTAGAAGTACCTCTGAGATACCCGAGGATCCATTTAACAGTTATCTAATATTCTTACAAGGATTAGATAGAAACCAACTTATGACACTAACTACATGAGCAATATTCCGCTTTATGCAAACCATGGCATACATCAATTACCAACTGTGGATCCATAATTTTTTTTTCATTTCTTCTTGATCTTGTTCACTTGTAGGATATTGCTTAGAATTTAATTTGAAGTGATCTGCAAGTAGAGAAAAATTGGTTTGGACTTGCCCATGTTGAACCTTCCTAGCATCCTTTTGATATATCTCTCTTTAGATAATCAAAGCTTTCTGCTCTTCCTATTATGAGTAATTCTTATGCCAAGAATTTATTTAGCTAGCTCCAAATCCTTCATGGCAAAGAACTTGCTCAATTCTCTTTTCAAACTTTCAATCTTTCTAGCCTCATAGCCAACAATTAGCATATCATCCATATAAAGTAAGAGAATTATGAAATCTCCATAAAAAATCTCTTTATAAATACATAATGATCAGAAGTGATTTTGCTATACCCATGGTCCATCATAAATAAATCAAACTTTTTATACCATTATCGAGGTGTCTACTTAAGTCCATTCAAGCTCTTCTTTAACAATGAATACTCTAACTGCTCTATGTAAATTTTTTCTTAAGTCACCATGGAGGAAAGTAGTTTTCACATTATTTCTTAGAGGTAGCAACCCAAGAGGTGGGTGTGAATTGGGTTGTATAAAATTTAAAATTCTAAACTATAAAGAATTTTTGTGCCAAAAAAAATTCAGACCATATGAGTGAGGTGATAAGCAATGGAATATAAAGTTGCAATGGAAATCAAAAGAAGACAAACAATCATAATCATAAACATATTAATTTTATAGTGATTTAGTGCTAAACTAAGCACCTACATTCACTCCCCAAGCAAACCTTCTTGAGAATTTTAACTATAATCTCTTTAAGATTATAGTCCAATTATTTTTTGGATTCACAATCCAATTCAGTTGATTTTTATTGGCTCACCGACTGAAACAATACAACTGATTATTTTTTCAGACTCACAATCAACCCTGATTATTTCTTCCAAGATTACAATCAATCTTGATTGATTTTCTGGTGATACCAATCAAAATCAATACAACATCCAATTTCTAAAGCTTAGATCAACTCCAAGTTTCTACACCCAAGAACTTGCTACAAGTAAACAAAAATACAAGAAATAAAGTTAAGAACATTAAAACTTTTCCAGATCTAAGAAAGTTGAGGTAATTAAGAATTTAAGGAATTTGAGGTAAATAAGAATTCAGTGCTTGAACTTCTTCTTTGAATGCTTGAGAGGTTGAGGCTATCTTTAAAGATTCTTCTGAATGGTAGCTATCTATAATGTAGGAAGGTCAAGATTTATGGCTCTCTTAAATTCTTTCCTTTCTCTCTTGTGTTCTCTTTTGTTTTAATGCTCATAATCTCTCCCTCTATTCATAATTTGTTCAAAAGGTCTAAAGTTCTTCAAAAGTTAGTTCCCTCCATGAAAACTTTATATTTGTTGGCTCAAAGACACCTTTATTTAATGTTATAGCCATTTAGAATGAGAAATAACTATTTGAAATTAATTAACCATATTTATTAATTTTGAAAACTAGCAATTATTTATCTGCATTCACTGAGTTGGCTTACCACAGCACTGGGTCGGCTAACTAAAAATCTGAGTCGCCTCAACAATAGATACCAAAAATCCAGCATTTTGTCTTACTTTCCTATCTTGAGATGGGTTGACTCAGACCATGTCTTGATCGACTCACTTGACAGCAAGATCAGCTCACTGATTTTCTTGATCAACTCAGAAGAAATATTGATTTATGCTATTTTTGTGTTCATCTTTCTCTAAGATTGAGTAGCTTTTCTTTGCATTGAGTTGGTTAAGCTTCAGACCATATTAGCTAAGTTGATCACTAGGTTGGCACAGAGAATTATTCTATGTTTTGAAAGCTTCTTTCTTTCCTATCTTCTGATACTGGATTGGCTCAGTTTTAGATTAGGTCAGCTCAGATGCATGCCAAGCATGCCATAGGGAGTTTCAGATAGCATTACTTAAACTAAATTATTTCTAAGCTAGACTTGCCTTGTCAAACCTAATTTGCACTAGTTGAGGAGTGCATCTAGACTAGATTAATCCCTTAAATTCTTATATTCCTTTGCTTCCACATTTAAGGGATTTTAAGTTAGAAAAATTGACTTTTCTTAAGAGCAAGGCCTTTGAATTCTCATGCCATTGAGTATTTCCTAAGGATATGGCCTTTGAATTTTCTTAACTTAAAATTTCTTGTCTTTGAGTATTTCTTGAGGATATGGCAAAGCACAAGAGCGAAATGATTAAGCATTTGAGGAGACCTACAACCATTCTTAAGTACTTTCATTAGTAGATATAATATTTACTCAAACTCCTTTGACATCATCAAAATCAATAGGCTAACAATCTCTTCCTTTTCGATGATGATAAAATCATTTGATTACCACCTTTCAAGTATTGAAACAATTTTAATATTCAACAATTATGAGCTTTAGATATTCAACACAAGACTCCCCTTTCTTAGATAATTTTCAATGCAAGCATATCTTAATTTCCTACTTCCAAAAGTTCAAGTTACTCATAAAATTTCAAAATAATCAAAGTTTATTATCACTTTGTTTCTCCCCCTTTGTTATGCAATTCATTAATTCATTATACTTTTAGTTTTAGCTTATATGATCTATATGATTCTCTTTATTTTCTTTTACCTTTATCTCCATCTTAATCTTTATTTTCATTTCTATTATCTCCTTCTTTTTGTCATTATCAAAAAGAAGGGACAAAGTTGAAAGAGATGTAATCATAATTAATTCAATCACAACTAAACACATTATATTCACATCAAACAATATAAAAATCATTGGAAAACAAACTAAGCTTAATACTGATAAGTAAAAAGTTTTACATTTAAAGGATGCCTGTCCTTTATAAAAAGTGATATGATTAGGAGCAGGCAAAATAACCAAAGGATTAACCCAAAATATGATGCACTGATGATAGTCTAATAGAAATTGGGGCCATGGCGAGATTCAGAGAAGCTTTCCACAAACTCAATAGATGGGCTTCTTCTAGACCTAGGGGTCCTGGGATAAGGATGGCAAGTGGAGTAAGGTTGTCTAGTGGCTCTAGCTGAAGTGGGTCGAGAAGAAGAAGGCCCTCTTGGTTGGGTTGAAGGCTAAGTTTGGAGTGGAGGTACTATGGGAATTGCTCGCACTTGAAATCTTCTAATTATCTTCACATCCTCCTCAACAGTGGCAACCCTTTGAACCATGTGTTGAGTTAGCTGATGTAGATTCACCATTTTGAGTTTCAGATTAGTCATCAGCTAATAGAGTGCATAAATGTGACCTTCTAAACCATTGCTACCTTGAGTGCTTCTCGATTGAGCAGATTTCTCAGGAGTAGCCTGAGCACGAGATCCTTGACCTTCATCAAGATTTTTAGCCTTTCCTTTCCCTAAAGCTTTTTTTATTTTCCAAATTTCTTCTACTTTCACAAGGCCCATCCTATTCAAAGAATATTCATTATATATATTACAGTGGTGTAGCTCTCTCTTCAGTCTCTTGTTAGATCAATACTAGCAAATTTAAGCACTAGTGTAAGAGCCATTCCGCAAGGCAGATTTTCTCTATCTTTTACTTTGGCATCTATTAAAAAATATGTTCTAAAGCCAATCGTCAGTTAGTTGATGGTTGTGCTAATTGATGTAATTGTATATGAATTAATTATTAATAAATATTAACATGATAATTTTTCATCATAAATTTATATATCTTCTATATCAAACTTCTGTGTTATGATGAAAGTTCTTAGGACTATTTTAAATCGATAAAAGAGGATTTATCGTTTAGTCCTTAAATGAGTTCACGACTAAATGATATGCTATTACTAGGATGATAGACATATCAAGTATAAGTTATTGTGTGCCATATAAGTTGGTTGTCCTCTTAATCAAAGAGCGTGGAGATGCTGGTATGACATACAAATAAAATGGAGTACATTTCACTGAACGTGATCGACTCCAGAGTACTCTACTGTTAAGAGTTATTCCAAAGGGATATGGGTATAAGTGTCCCTCTGACCTGAATCACCACGATGACTTGCAAGCAACTCACTGTGTTTTGGTGCTAGACTACCTAAATTTTAATTCAAGATTGAAAGATTTCTAGGCACAGTCAAGTACTTATAAAGTCGGTGCATGAGTCAAGATGGAATTGACCACTCCAAAGGATTGGAGAGAATGCTTTGTATTTAATTAATAAGACCTTGGCCAGGACAGTCCTTGTGAGAAGTCACAAGATTTATTAGGTTGAGACATATAATGGATGTACTGTTAAGAGTTGACAGTCTAAACTCTAAGTCATCCTAGCATCAAAGGTCAAAGGGATGAATTATATGGTAACTATATCTATGTAGGTTCTTGAGTGTTGCTTTGCATACATTCGGCCTATCTGGACGTTGGATACCAATGCTAAATGATTACTCTGATTGGTACAGGAATCTATTCTTATGCTACCAGCTTAGGTTCAACCTATGGGGTCACACACATTAGAAGTTTCTCTCCGATCAGATGGCTGATGTAAAGAGTCACACTGGATTGAGACTCTGCTGAAGAGTCACACTGGATGGGGACTCTGTTGAAAAGTCTCATTGGACTGAGACTTTGGTGAAGAGTTTCACTGGACTTGGATTCTATCATTAATAGAGGATTAATCAATGATTAGATTACTAATTAACTCAATATGATTGAGCATTAAAGTTTGGATCATGTCTGATTGAATTGGATTCAATCAGGTCAGGTCAGATTAGGTTATGAGATGACCTAATCGGTAAGAAGAATTGATCCTGATTTGATCGGATCTATAGCTTAATTAATTCATTAATTTTATCAGATTTAATTAAGATTATGGAGCCTAATTAGATTAGGTTCACTATATTTATTTGAGTCTAACTAGATTAGGT
>KE508598.1:11117-24714 GCA_000441515.1 Elaeis oleifera | reverse complement strand
AATTTAATCACATGGCACCTCTATACGTCATAAGAATATCCCATCGAATGAGAAGAAAGGGCCTTTAAACCCTTCTTGCCCCTATGATCGGATGGCCTGGTGATCAACCCAATCCAAGTACTTGCTAATCTGATCATATAATCTAATCACATATTATATATGCTTAAATTTAGATCTAATTTAATTATATCAAATCTGATCATAATCTTAGATTACATCTAAATCAAATCATAAATATCGTATGCAATATATAAATCAGATTTTATCAAAAAATCAACACAAACTAGGATAATCTTTTCACTGTAAGTGGTAAACCCTACAGCAGGACAACCTTATCTCAGTTTATGTGATCTACCATTAATTAAATTTAAATCTAAGATATTATATATCAGATCTAAATAAATTAAATTTCAGATCTAATATGCACAAATAATATGTCATAATGAACCTAAGCTTTGATACCACTGTTGGAAAATGTAGGTGATTTCATGCATGTATTTCAAAATTTTCAAAATAAATCCAGTAAAAAGTAACTAGATTAATGATATTAATCTAACACATATATGATCAGATAAATAAATCAACCTATTCTAGAATCTATGACATGATATGTGGCATATAAAATCTAAAAATCAGAAATAAAATCTGCATGCATACATGTGAGCAGTAGATCAAATCTACTTCTAATCTGAGTTCAAAACTCGATATCTGAGCATGGATTGATGATCGTCATGATTGAGAGACATGGTAAAAAGATTCTTATTGGTTGCTCATCGTCGTATACGTGTTTGGCCTCTACGAATAGTCCACTCGAAGTCTCGATCTAATCGATCTCCTCGGGAGTGCTAGCTCGTGCAAAGATTATTTTGTTAGCTCATTTAGATCTTTTCTTTAAATCTCTTGAATCTTTCAAGAGATTGAAGAAGAATATTTGGAGGAGATGAAGAGGTGGAAGAAATAGAGAGGAGACGCTCTTCTCTCTTCTTTTTCTCTCTTCCCAAACCCCTAGGAACAAATCGTAAGGTTTTTATGTTTCGGTCACCCAAAGAGGAGAGGGCTCTCCTCTTTCTCTCACCATGATATGTCATGCCCCCACCCTCCACCATGAAGACCTCATTTTGATGTCTCATACCCACACACAAAAGAAAAATCTTTTATTTGGGCATCCAAGAGGATAGGGTTTGAAGAGTCCAATAATGTTTGGACTCTTGCATGTGTTGTCGCCCTCTCTCACAAAATCAATGCCCAAAAAATATTGGATGCCCCAACCAAATTATTTTCATGGTAAATCAAATCCTCATTTAATTTCTCACAGTGAAAACCTCCCTTTTGTCACACATAAGAAAGAAAACAAAGTGTGGCATGAAGGTGGTAGGGATGAGAACAAATTCCTCTTAATAAGGAATCAAATTTGAAATTAAATATCAAACCTTTCCTTATCAAAACCAATCCATATTTGGCATTGAGAAAGCATGAGATGACATCAGATTTTGCATGAAGAAATCTCATGTAAAAATATTTTCAGTGTGAAGAAAAGTGGCATCCAAAATTTGTGGCGCAAGGGAAGAGGAGTCCAATATTTTATGGACTCTTGGTTTCTTATTTGACTCCAAACCAAATCACATTTGTTTAGGCTCAAATAAATAGATGAAACTCAATCTAATTAGATTTATGAATTTTTATCAAATTCTAATCCAATTAGGAATTGATTGAACTAAAATTCTGATCAAATCGAGAACAATTCTCCCTTAACGATTAGGTCATCTTATAACTTAATTGGATCAAACCTAATTGAATATAATTTAATTAGATTTGATCTAATCCTCTTAGCTCAATCAAATTGAACTAATCAGTAATTTAATTACTAATTAATTCTTCATTAATTCACTAACACTCAATGAATAAATTTATTGTAACTTTTGCATAAGGTTAACTATTAATCGAATTGATGATTAAATCCTTAAATGATTCTCAATCGTTGATCAGCCACATGATCAGTCAGAAATTTTTTTGAGTATGACCTTATTGGTTCAAATCTAAACTGGTAGCATAAGAATAAATTTTGAATCAATCGATGTAACCATCTAGCAATGAGATCCGATGTCTGGATAGGTCAAATGACGGCGAAGCAATATTCAAGAATCTACTAGCATATGGTTATCGTATAATTCATTCTTTTGACCTTAATGCTTAAGGAGACTCAGGGTTTAACTGTCAACACTAGATAAGTCATCCACATTGTATTTCAATCTTTCAAATCTATCACATGAATTATCCAGGTCCAGGTTTTACTAATTAAATACATTGATATATTAACTCCTACTTATTCAGAGGGTCAATCCCATCTTGACTCACATACTGACTTGACAAATACTTAACTGCATCACTGAATTAGAAATTCAGATAGTCCGACGCCAAAATATAGTGAGTTGTTTGCAAGTCACTGGAGTGATTTCAGGTCGGAGGGATACTTATACGCATACCCTTCGCTAGCTACTCTTAACAGTAGAGTGCTCCACAGTTGATCACATTCAGTGATGATGTACTCCTACATCTTATTTGTATGTCATATCAGTGTCTCCACACTATTTGATCAACACATATGGCACACAACGATCTACACTTGATAATCGCTATTATCCTAGTAATAGCGTATCATTTGCTCACGAACTAGTTTAAGGACTACGCGATAAATTCTTCTTTATCGCTCAAAGTAATCCTAAGAACTTCATCATAATACAAGAGTTCGTTAGAAGATGTAATCTTATGATGATAAAGATCAAATAACTTTTATTATTGATCAATTCATATATATTTATAATTAGCACAATCATCAAACGATTGGCTTTAGGACATAATTTCCAACATCGTAAGACTTCTGCTTAGCGCATGCATTCTCCTCCCTTGATCAGTGTAACATAGCCATCCAATGGCCCATAAAGAAGGTGCCAATCTGGTTTTAGCATGGAGAATATGAGGCATGACAAAAAATTAAGAGTCCATAACCATATGGACTTCCTAATGGCGCTGAGGATGAGGGGGGCCGGCTAGGTTTCCAACTTTATCCAATTTCTCGATGAACCAATGAAGAATATTAGCAATAAAAGGACTCCTCTGTGCCAAAAGAAGATCTCAAGACTTCACTCCATACCTTTTCATCATGGAAATTATTGGATAAATATTAGGAAAGGGCGCCATATCCTATGGGGCGTCATTTATCCCATAGCGCACAAAATAATCACCATGCACCATAGAGAGAATCTCTGGCACGTGGGATGCTAGGAAGGTGGCACCAAGACTTTGGCTCAACCAATCAAGGGTTAATCCAAGTTAGATCCAAATTTGGTTTGAGCTTAATTGGATTTAATAAGCCCAATTTGGAACCAATTTCGAATCCAATTCGAAACTAAGAGTTAGGGTTTGCAACATGTGCTAGCATGTTCATCTTGTAAATATGATCTAATCCAATTAGATCTTTGATTAATTTTTTTTATATGTGACTCATTAAATTTATATCTAACCAGTAGTAGGTTCGGGTGTAAGTTGATCAAATTTGATTAGAATCCAATCTAACCGATTTAGGTCCAATCGAGCTAACCCGATTTCAACAATTAGAACCCTTTCTAATTGGTGATCAAATTAAACTCTTTAATTCTATCAAACCTATAAGATAAGATTGACATCTAACAATGTATCATGCTTATCTAGAAGATATAAAATTTTAATAAAATATCAAAAATATCTTTCAATGGTGAGTTACCGTATAATTCGATCCTGCGATCATCCTACATCCTGAATATGACTATAAATATAGAGACATATCAAATATAATATCAAATTCTTATTTCTCTTAATCTTATAATGATGATTTGATTAATAAAATATTAGAAACTCTTCCTAATTTTCATCTTGCTTTGATCAAAGACTCTCTGAATCATCATATGATTAGAGCAAGTAGGATGCGAACTCCTCTTACCAGGAGTGATCGATTTCATGTTGACCTACTCACAACCTTCATACATAATTCATCATATTTAGAATATCCTGTACATGACTAAGTCATGATTGAGTATAAACCAAAATATAAATTCATGTATACAAGGTTCAATGGTAGTCTCAGGTCGAAGGACTATATACACAACTCCCATTATAAGAAATATCTTTTGACGAATAAGAAGATTTCATAAGATGTTTCTTAACATGAAGCAATTTAGTAAACTCATTCTCTAATGACATCCATATATTTTTATTAGTGTCTCACACAAGTAGCTTATAAGATCAGCCACTCTCATCATCGAGCATACATAGGATGTGCCAGTCTATCTGGAACATTGATCCTCTACTCAATGCTCCTATGACAAAGAATATTCTAAATCAAGATTTTAAAATTTTATCTCATAGGCATAATCTTATTATAACTCTAAAATTATTACCTTAATTTATGGAGTTCATCATAATGATTACAAATGTAAGATACAGTATATGATGAAGAATAAATACCTTATATTTATTCATATAGTGTCAATTATACGAGTCTGGAACATTAGAAGAAAAATTTATCAAAATATAAATTTTGATATTTTTCTTTCACGAGCTAGTGTTCTTCTGAGTCTAGTACATGCTGATGTATGTAGACCCATGAACACGAGTGCCAGAGGAGGGTATAGCTACTTCATTATTTTTACTAAGGACCTATTTAGGTATGGATACGTCTATCTTATAAAAATAAGTTTAAATCATTTAAAATATTCAAATAATTCCATAATAAAGTAGAAAATAAATTAGAAAGAGTATTAAAACTCTTCGATCAGACTGACGAGGTGAATACCTTTCCAATAAATTTTGACATATCTAAAAAGAATGAGATTCTCTCATAATGGATACCTCCTAGGATACCACAACATAATGGAGTATCAAAAAAGAGGAATCGAACACTGTTAGACATGGTTCTGCACTGGTGATCCTTTCGAGCTTGATAAAAATAATGAGGATCCGATCACCTATACGGATGCCATCAGAAATCTGACTCTGATTAGTGGCTTGAAGCCATGAGTCCATGAAGATCAATGATGTATGAATACTTATTGATTCACCTGAAGGGATAAAATCCATAAGGGGTAAATGGAATTTCAAAAGAAAAGAGGCACAGATGGAAAAGTGGAGACCTACAAAGTCTGTTTGGTTGCCAAGGGATATCATCAATATTATGGTATTGAATATAATGAGATATTTTCTCCTATGGCAATGCTCTCAGAGTTGAAACATACGTTTTGATAAGACGATCAAAATATATGGCTTTGTTAGGAATAGAGAAGAACCCTGTATCGATAAGTGGGCTAATGATTTTATAGTTTTTTTTTGTACTTTATGTAGATGACATTCTCTTAAATAGAAATGACATCCTAGCTTTACAAAGTATAAAGCTATGGCTGTCATCTCAGTTCTTCATGAAGGATTAGGAAAAAGCATCTTATATCCTAGGGATGAAGATCTATAAAGATAGACCTAAGAGGTTGCTTGGATTGTCTCAATCCATGTACATAGACACCATGCTGAAATGATTCAGCATAAAAAATTTCAAGAAAGATTATCTTCAAATAGGCTAAGAAATTACTCTCTCTAAAAAAGATTGTTCGACAACTCCTCAAGAGAGAAAGCATATGAGTAGAATCCCATATGCTTTGACAGTGGAATCTATTATGTATGCCATGAAATGTATGAGACCGAATATGGCCTACTCACTAAGGATAGCGAGTAGGTACCAGTTTGATCTAGATGAGAAGCATTAGAAGGTTGTAAAAATCATCTTTGAGTATTTGAGAAATACTAAAGGACCAATGGATCATTTATAGAGAATCTGATTTAAAACTTGTAGGATATACTGATTCTAATTTTCAGTCAGATCTAGATGATAGTAAAAATATGTCAGGATATATTTTTGCCCTAAATAGAGGAGTGATTTGCTAGAAAATTTCAAGCAGCATACTGTAGCCGATTTAATTTACGAGATGAAGTATATTGCAGCATCTGATGCTACAAAGAAAGCATTTTGGTTATGAAAGTTCATCAGCGAGCTTGGAGTGGCACCCTCCATCGATGGTCCAGTCCTACTATATTATGACAGCACTGAAGTTATAGCTCAGGCTAGTGAACCATAGTCCCACCAAAGAACCAAACATATTCTGTATCGCTATCATCTTGTACGAGAGATCATGGATTGAGGTGACGTCAAGCTTTAGAAGATCAATGGAAAAAGAACTTGGCCGACCCATTTATTAAAGCCCTCAAAATTAAAGAGTTCGATGAATAAACAAATAAAGATCGTATTCGATACCATTATGATTAACTTTAGTCCAAGTGAGAGTTGTTAGAAATATGTCCTAAAGCCAATCGTCTGGATGATTGTGCTACTAGTAATTTGTATATAAATTATAAATAATAAAATTATTTGACAAATTCAGCATAAATTATGCATCTTCCTTAGTGAACTCTTATGTTATGATGAAGTCCTTAGAACTACTTTGTATCAATAAAGATGATTTATAATGTAGTTCTTAAATTTGTTCGCGATCAAATGATACGTTATTGACACGAACAATAATGTTTATTAAGCATAGATCGTTGTGTGCCATATGAGTTGGTTGTTCTCTTAATCAAAGAGTGTAGAGATACTGATATGGCATATAAGTGAGATGTAAGAGTACATCATCATGAATAGTGATCAAACTATACAATACTGTGCCGTCAAGAGTAGCTCGTGAAGGATATGGATATAAGTATCCCTCAGATCTGAGATCACCATGGTGACATGCAAGCAACTCACTGTACTTTAGTGTCAGACTATCTGTATTTCTAATACAGTGATAGAAGGCTACTAGATACAGTCAAGTACTTACAAAGTCGGTGTGTGAGTCAAGATGGGATTGACCCCCTTCAGATTATAGGAGTTTATACATTACTATGTTTCAATCCAGTAAAATTTCGATCTGGATAATCCTTGTGAGGAGTTACAGAATTTGAAAAGGACTGAAACATAATATGGATGAACTAGTTCAGGGTTGACAGTTTAACCCTAGGTCATCCTGAGCATTGAGGGTCAAAAAATAATTATACGGTAACCATATCCCAGATTCTTGAATATTGTTTTGCAACTATTCAATACTATCCAAACATCGGGTATCATTGTTAGATGGTCACTTTGATTAGTATAAAAATTTATTCTGTACTACCGACTTAGTGTTCGAACCTATGGAGTCACAAACAATAGAAATTTTTATCTAATCTGATGGCTGATCGATGATTATGAATCATTGAAGGGTATAATCATCAATATGATTGAAGATTAACCTTATACAAAGGTTGCAATTAATAATTTACTAAGAGTTAATAAATTATAAAATATTAATTAGTTATTGAATTGCTAATTGGCTCAATTTGATTGAGTAATGAGGATTGGAGTAAGTCTAATTGAATTGGATTCAATTAGATTTGATCCAATTAGGTTATGAGATAACCAAATCGCTAAGGAAGAATAGTTTCTGATTTGATCAAGACTTGAGATCAATTAATTTTTAATTTGATTAGGATTTAATTGAGATGGTATAGTGCCTAATTAGATTAGGTTCTCATATTTAGTTGGATCTAACCAAATGTGATTTGGTTTGAGATCAAATAGGAAACAACCAAGAGTCCAAATTGTTTGGACTTCTCCCTTGTGCCACACCCTAGATGATGCCCTACTTCTTACATGCAAAATTGGTTTTTGCGTGAGGCATCTCCATGCAAAAGAGGGATGCCGCCCCTTCCTATCTCATGCACAAACATGGATAAAATCTATTTTAAAATGAAAGTTCAAATTTGATTTGAATGGAATTCCTTATCAAGATGAAGTTGGATCTCATCCCAACTACCTCCATGCCATACCTTAAAAGAGCTCTCTTTTGTGCAACAAAAGGAAGGCTTTTCTCATTGTGAGAGATCTGATTTTTCATAATGAAAAATAAGTGGGGCGTGGAGAATATTTAGACATCTGGTGTGGGGCAGCAATGCTTACTAGAGTCCAATCTTTTTTGGACTCTTCAAACCCTAACAGCCACTCTTATTTAATGGACGGTTATGGGGCGCCTTATGATAGATGAGAGATCAAAAAGGTGGGATGCCTCCTTTAGGAGATTGGCATGAGAAAAATTGAGGAGAGGTGTCTCTTCTTAGGGTGTGAGAAAAATTGAGGAGAAGTGTCTCCTCTTAGGGCATGGGGTCTTAGGGTTTCTTCCTAGAATTTTGGGTGAGAGAAAAATAAGAGAGAAAGAGTTCTCTGTTGGGCCTCATGTGGTACTCTTAAGGCTCAAAGGACCAAAGGTAAGGCTAAAGCCTAAAGTCTATGAGGTGGTCATGAGATTCTAGGGCTAGTTTGGGCCCTAGGGTGAAAGGCTGTCAGCCTTTCGGGGCTTGAGATTCAGAGATTTTGGGCTTTGAGAGGCTAACTTATATTTGAACTAGGACTGAGTCCAAGATTATAAGATTAGATCAAGTCATGGATGTACATGGATTTGGATAAGCGCAATCTTATATTGAGTTTGCCAAGGGAGTTTTTGGGTTGGGTCATAATGACCCTGTATATAAAGATACACTGTATTCTAACTCGATGAAGTGAATAAATATAAATTATTTTTTTCTAACCTTCTCTTTCTTCTTTCCTCTCTCTGGTCTTCTCCACATTCTAGCAGCAAGAAATGCTAGGGTTTCTTGGCTGCCAATCCCAAAAAGGAAAGAAAGGAGGTGCTAGGGTTTCTAGCGCCCTCCTTTGTGCAAGCCCCCTTTTGTGCATCCCCTTTTGGCCACCCAAGAGGAGTTCCATGCCTCCATATTTATTTTTTGGAGGCCTCATCAAGGGTGCTTTCAGATCCCAAAATATGGATTTTAGATATGGAAGAGAAAGGATTCGAATCACAAAAGGAAATCCTGTCGATATGATTTACAAGGCTGCTAAAATCTTAAAGGCTATTTTTTATATTGCTTTGTTGCTGGCCTTCAAGGACCTCCACGATGTGGTCCTTACTGTTTCTGATGTCCAAAATCTAAAAAAGTTGCTTCAATAATTGGTATCAGAGCATGGGTTGTGTGGAGAAAGAAGGAGACTCCAGAAGTTAAAAATCTTTAAAGGCTGAAATTTCAGCAAGGATCCTGTCAAGGTATTTCTCAAATCCCTTAAAGTTTTGTTGTGTTTTGGTTTGGATCCAGTCATAGGAAGCAACATGAAGGTTTATTTTGAGAAGTTTGATGGGAAAAAAAATTTTCATATGAAAAGTTTAGGTAGAAGATCTTTTGGTTCAAGTAGATCTGGATTTGGCATTAGAGGAGAAACCTGAAGGGAAGACAGATCGTCAGTGGATGTCCTTGGAGAAGAAAGCTTGTTCTATGATTAGAGGATGTTTGACGGATGTGGCACTCTATTCTGTATTAAAGGAGAGAATCTTGAAAGGTTTGTGGCCAAAATTGCACACCATATATATGGGGAAAAATATATGCAACAAGCTGATGTTGAAGAAGAGATTGTACAGCCTTCGGATGTAGGAAGGCGGAGATGTCTTGGATCACATCCAAAAATTCGACCAAGTGTGCAATAAGTTGCTAAACATTAGGGTGAAGATAGAAGAGGAAGATAAGTCTTGCTACTACTATGCTCGCTACTCCCTTCCTATGATCCATTGGTGATGATGCTGCTCTATAGCAAGGAGACCCTAGAGTATGAAGACATGATCTTGGTGCTATGGTCCAATAAACAGCGAGAGAAGATGACCAAAGAAGGTGCTCTCCAGGTAGGCTTGGCCGTGGGGGAGATATCAAGAAGAGGAAGAGAAAGAGGCAAGTCAAGAGGATGGTCAAAGTCTCGGAAGAGCAGGAGCATGAAGGAAGCCAGGTGCTATAAGTGCAACGAGATCAGGCACTTCAAACGAGCTTGCCCGCAGTGGAAGAACAAGAAGGGAGATAAGGGAGGATCTGATGTGCTGAGTATGGTGGCTGATAGTGAGGTGGAGGATGACTTCTTGGTGGTATCAGATGGTCACAGGAAAACACAGATGTATGGACCCTGAATTTAGCATGTTCGCATCACTACACCCCAAATCGATCTTGGTTCGCTACATACACTAAGATTGATGAAGGGAGCATGACACTTGGAGATGATCACTCATGTAGAGTTGCTAGTATTGAAAGTATTTGGGTGAGACATGGTAGTGATGAGAGGTAGGAGGATGGAGAACAACCTCTATAGGATGGAAGATCTATGGTGACTGGGGAATCTGATGCAGCAGTAGCAGCCAAACCAGCAGGGGGCTCACCGATTATGGCACTACCGCCTAGGCCGTATGGGAGATCGTGGGATGAAAGAGCCAAGCAAGCATGGTCTGATTTCAAATCTAGATGGAGGTATCTTAGAGGTATGTGAGCCATGCCAGATGGAAAAACAGAGGAGAGTGCAGTTTGCCAGCAGTTCAGCTTATAGTGCAGCCCCACTGAAATTAGTTCACACTGATGTGTGGGGATCGGCCCGATTTTAGCCAAAATGGGGTAAAATACTTCTTGACCTTCATAGATGATTTTCAAAGAAGGTATGGGTCCCTTCATGAAGGAGATATCAGAAGTCTTCATCAAATTCAAAGTGTGGAAATCTAAAGTGGAGAAGGAGACAGGTCGGAACTTGAAGTGTTTGCGATCCGATAATGATGGGGAGTACACCAATAAGGAGTTCCAAATTTTTGTGAGGAGTGTTGCATCAAAAGGCACTTCTCAGTGAGAGGGACTTCTCAACAAAATGGGGTGGCTGAGAGGATGAATAGAACCTTTATAGAAAAGGCACGATGCATGAGGCTGTAGGTAGGGCTTCCTAAGGCATTCTAGGTGGTACAGTGGATGCAGGTTGTTATTTGATGAATCGGTCCCCTCACACTAAGTTAGATGGTGGTATTTTAGAGGAGAAATGATTTGGAAGGAAGATTGGGCTGAGCCATCTAAGGATGTTTGGGTGCACGGTATTTGTGCACATCAGTGCTGCTGAGCGGAGCAAATTGGATGCCAGGTCATGGAAGATAGTGTTCTTGGGATATCCACAAGGAGTTAAGGGATACTGGCTATGGGATCCCTTGGAGAAGAAGATCATTATTAGTAGGGATGTCACCTTTGATGAAAATTCAGTTCTCCAAAGGTGAGATGGCATGGTGGAGCAGTAGGAGGTCCAGTAGGGCAGGTCTGGACAACTAACATCCTATTTGTTTTGCCACTTATAGGTGCATCGAAAGGACTTGGTATTTAGGTGAAGCACTTCTTAAAGGTGTCTCCATAGATGGAGAGAGCTTGGATGGATGAAAGAAGCCAAAAGGTCCAACAAGAGCAAGCTGGACCTAGGATGGATATCGGGGTTGCACTGCCAAGCCCAAAAGAACGTCAGGCAATCGAAATGATATGGCTTCAAGGAGATAGTGTCATATATCCTGATTACAGAAAATGGGGACCCCTACACCTACGAGGAGTCTATGCAGAGCCAGGACAGAGAGAAGTGGGTCCAAGCAATGTCTGAGGAGATGCAGTCTCTCCACAAGAACGAGACGTGGCGATTGGTGCAGTTGCCACAAGAAAAAACCCATTGGTTGCAAGTGGGTTTGTCAATGCAAGGAGGAGCCTTCGAAGCAGAAAATATTAGGTACAAGGAGAGGCTAGTGGTCAAGGGATGTTCCTAGAAGGAAGGCATCAACTTCAGCGAGGTTTTCTCTACAATCCTTAGGCATACTTCCATCCGGGTGCTGCTGAGCATCGTAGCAGCTCAGAACTTCGAGCTGGAGCAGATGGATGTCAAGATGGTGTTCCTCCATGGGCATCTGGAAGAGAGTATCTACATGGAGCAGCCATCTAGGTTTTAAGAGCTAGAAGCACAAGGGAAAGTCTGTTTGTTGCAAAAATCACTGTATGGACTTAAGCAGTCGCCGAAGCAATGGTACAAGTGATTTGATTCTTATGTGAGGAGCATCAAGCTTTTCACGTATGAGTGTGACTTTAGTATTTATGTTAAATCTTTGGAGGATGGGTCTAGAGTGTTTCTACTCTTATATGTGGATGACATGCTTATAGCATGCAAGAGTAAAAAGGTTGTGCAGGAACTGAAGACAGCCTTATCTCGGGAGATTGAGATGAAAGATTTGGGGCCTGCGAAGAAGATCTTAGGCATGAAATTTTTTAGAGATCGAGCTAAGAAGGTACTGCATTTATCTTAGGAAGACTATCGAAAGGTCTTGGAGAGGTTCGGGATGAAGGATGCAAAATCGATAGAGTTTTCACTCGTCGGACACTTTAGACTCTCAAAGATGATGTCGCCACAGACTGAGGTGGAGGCTCAGGAGATAAAGACAGTACCATATACCTCTAATGTGGGGAGCCTAATATATGCCAGGTGTATTGTAGGTCAGATATCGTCCACACAGTAAGTCAGATCAGCAAGTTCATGGCATAGCCTGACAGGGAGCACTGGCGAGCACTGAAGGAGATCTTCAGGTACTTGATGGGTACTGTTGAAGTCGGTATCTATTACGAATAGTGAGGAGGTACTGAGGGACTCTCCAACATGTCCAAAGAGGCTCAGAGATTGATAGGAGGGTTCGTGGATGCGGATTTCGATGGAGATGTGGACACTTGGCTGTCGATGATAGGTTTTGTATTTAGCCTGTTTGGAGATCTCGTTTCATGGAGATCGTGTCTTCAGCCCATCACAGCCTTATCCAGCATTGAGGCAAAGTACATTGACATTACGGAGGCAGTGAAAGAGGCCCTATGGCTGAAGGGCTTGGCGTTTGAGATGGGCCTCACATAGGAGGCCGTCAGGGTGCACTGCGACAGTCAGAGTGCACTATTACTTGCACAGAACTCTGTCTACCATATGAGGATGAAGCATATTGATATCAGGTATCATCAGATTAGAGAGCTTGTTGAAGAAGATGAGGTGGAGCCGGTGAAGGTCCACGTAAAGGAGAATCCTGTGGATGCACTGACGAAGGTACTTCCAAGGGTCAGCTTTCGAAAATATATGACACTGATGTACTTGATGGACAGAACAGAGTTGGTTGAGGCCTTGGGGCACTAAGATGGAGATTGTTGGGCCTCATGTGGTGCTCTCTGTTGGGGTTTCGGTGGCACAGCGGAAGGGTTAGGTGTTAAAATTTCATTCAAACACCCAATACACTAAAGCCCTAATGCCCAGAAACTCTTGACTATAATAATCAAAGCATAATAAATATAAATTAGGATAAGAAGAATATCTATAGTGCTAATCCCAATTTCCACAAGGCATGCAAGTGTCCGCCCTCCGATGGTGATCCACACAGAAATTGAACCAAAGACAGCGCTCCTTCTTCACCTAGCTTCAAGAGTTCTAGCCCCTAGAACTCGACTAGCCTCGTACCGATCAAGTTCTTCAAGAACCTGACCTCACTCTCTTAGAACCTCTTCTAGACTTCTGATTCTCCTTCTTTAGGACCCTTACAACCCTTGTTAGGATAAGATAAGGCTTTATCTTAAATCCCAAAGTCTTGTCCTAAAACTAAGATAGGTT
>KE508597.1:22239-33622 GCA_000441515.1 Elaeis oleifera | reverse complement strand
CCCTAATCCAATTAGAAACCTACATATTTCATCAAATTTCTAACCCAATTAGGAATTAGCCAAGAGTCAAAACCCTGATCGAATCATGATCAAATTTTTCTTGGAATTGAGTTCGATCATATCAAACCCAATTAGAGCCAAACTAAGTCTAATTCAATTAGACTTGTCTCAAAGCTCTTTGCTCAATCAAATTAAGTCAATTAGTAATCTAATTACTAATTAATTCTCTAAAAATAATAGAGTCTCAGTCTCAGTAGGACTCTACCCCAGAGTCCTAGTCAGAGTAGGACTCTTCACCAGAGTCACAATCCAATTGGACTCTTTAGCCATTTGATCTGACCAAATCTTCTAATGCGTGTGACCCAATAGGTTCGAACCTAAGCTGGTAGCATAAGAACAACTTCCTATACCAATCGATGTAACTATCTAGCAATGATGATCCGACAATCGGATAGGTCGAAGTATTGCAAAGCAATCTTCTAGAACCTACTGGCATATGGTTACCGTATAATTTATCTCTTTGACCCAAATGCTCAAGACGACCTAGGGTTTAACGGTCAGTCCTAATTTAGTCGATCACATTGTATTTTAACCTTACAAATCTATCTTATGGATTATCCTGGCTAAGGTTTTACTGAATTGAATACGCTGATGCATATCTCCTACTAATTCAGAGGGATCAATTCTATCTTGACTCACACACTGACTTGACAAATACTTGACTGCACCTAGTAGCCTTTCGATGTTGAGTTGGAAACTCAGATGGTCCGATACTAAAGTACAGTGAATTGCTTACAAATCACCGTGATGGTCTCAGGTCAGAGAGACGCTTATATCCATACCTTTCACGAGCTACTCTTGACAACAGAGTGCTCGGCATATGGTCACATTCGATACGAATGTACTCCTACATTCCATCTATATGCTATAATAGTATCTCCACACTCTTTGGTTAATATGACAATTAACTCATATGACACACAACGACCTACACTTGATATCGCTATCGTCTTAGTAATAGCATATCATTTGGTCGCGAACATTTTTAAGGACTTAGCGACAAATCCTCCTTTGTCAATTAATCATAATCCTAAGGACTTCATTACAATACAGGAGTTCAAAGATAGATAATTTGTAATGAAAATATCAAATAATTTTATTAATAAAAATTTATATACAATTTACAAGATAAGCACAATCGTCTGACGATTGGCTTTGGGATACATTTTCCAACAACTTCCACTTAGACTAAAGCCAATCGGTACAGTATCGAATACCCATCTTCAACTTGTGGTCATCGAACTCCTTGATTCTGAGAGCTTTAGTAAATGAGTCAGCCAGGTTCTTCTTCTCGTTGATCTTTTGAAGGTTAACATCACCTCAATCTACGATCTCCCAGATAGGGTGATAGCAGCATAAAATATGTTTGGTATGCTGATGTGATCTCGGCTCCTTGGCTTGAGCAATAGCTCTAATATTGTTGCAGCATAACAAGATAGGGCTATCAGTGGAGGATGTCACTTCGAGCTCATCGATGAACTTTCACAACCATATAGCTTCCTTCACAGCATCAAATGTCACGATATACTCCACTTCGCAAATAGAGTCTGTCATAGTGTGTTGCTTGGAACTTTTCTGACAGATTGCTCCACCATTTAGGATAAAAATACAATCCAACACACTCTTGCTATTGTCATGGTCTGACTGAAAGCGGAGTCAGTGAACCCTACCAGTTTCAAGTTAGTTTCACCATATACAAGCCACTGGTCCTTAATATTTCTCAAATATTTAAGAATGATCTTTACGACCTTTCAGTGATTTTCTCCTGCATCAGATTGGTATCTACTCACTACCCCTAGTGAGTATGCCACGTCTGATCTCATACATGTCATGACGTAAATAATAGAACCCACTATCAAAGCATATGGAACTCTACTGATACGCTCACTCTCTTGAGTTGTCAGACAATCTCTTTTCAAAAAAATTTTTTTGACCTATCGAAAGATAGCCTTTCTTGAAATTCTCCATGCTGAACCATTTTAGTATGGTATCTATGTACGTAGATTGTGAGAGCCCAAGCAGGCTCCTAGATCTATCCCTATAGATCTTCATCTCCAGGATGTAGGCTGCTTCTTCCAGATCTTTCATGGAGAATTGTGACAACGGCCACTTTTATTCCTTGTAATGTAGGGATATCATTTCCGATTAAAAAATATCATCCACATACAATACAAAAATATAATTATTGAACTATTTGCCCACTTATATATGCAGGATTTCTCTCTGTTCCTAACGAAGCCATACGTTCTGATCATCTTATCAAAACATATGTTCCAACTCCGAGATGCTTGCTTCAATCCATAAATGGATCTTTGAAGCTTGCACACCTTGGACTCAACTGTAGAAGTGAACCTTTCGGGTTGTATCATATATACCTATTTGTTCAACTCTCTATTTAAGAAAGCTGTCTTCACATCCATCTACCAGACTTCATAGTTCAGGTATGCTACTATCGCAAGCATGATCCGAATAGATTTGAGCATTACCATAGGAGAAAACATCTCGTCATAGTCAATACCATAATGCTGACGATAATCTTTGACAACCAAATAGGCTTTATAGGTCTTCACCTTTTCGTCTGCACCCTCTTCCTCTTGAAGACCCACTTACACCCTATGGGTTTAACCAATGTCCATACATCGTTGACCTTCATGGACTCCATTTCGGATTTCATGGCTTCAAGCTATTTGTCAAAGTTAGACCTCTGCATCGTATCTTTGTAGGTAATCGAATCCTCATTGTTCTCATCGAGTTCAACAGGATCTTCGTTCCGGACTAAGAACCTAAGTATTTATTCGGCTGACGCAGTACTCCACCAGATTGCCTTAAAGATGTTTGTGTGTTGGGCTTCGGGTTTGATCTCATCAAATCCGATTGAGATTCAATCATTGGTGTCAACTCTTCTACCTGTCGAACTTCATCAAGTTCGATTTTAGAGGCACTTATTCCTTTACTAAAGATTTTTTTTTCAAAAAGTGTGCCTTACTGCTGACAATACCTTTGTTCAGTAGTCAGGTAAAATAATATCCCCTTATTTCTTAGGGTATCCTATGAAGTTACATTTATCAAACCTAGAACTGAGCTTGTCAGTTTGTAATCATTTAACATAAGCCGGACACCCCCAGACCCTAAAGTAAGAGAGGTTCGGCCTACGTCCTGACCATATCTCATATGGTGTCTTACTAACTGACTTGTTCGGTACATTATTGAGCACAAGACAGGCTGTTTCAAGTACATATCTCCAAAAAGAGATCGACAGAGTTGCAAACCCCATCATAGACTGAACCATGTCCAACAAAATTCGATTCCTCCTTTTCGAGATGCTATTATGCTGTAGTGTCTCTGGAGGGATCTATTAGGAGAGAATCCTATTCTTTTCTAGATATGTCAGAAATTCACTGGTGAGGTATTCATCTCCTCGATCAGATCGAAGAGTTTTAATATTTTTTTCAGTTTATTTCTCTACTTCCTTACGAAACCATTTAAACATTTCAAACAATTCAGACTTGTGTTTCATCAAGTACATGTATCCATACCTAGATAGGGCGTCTGTAAACGTAATAAAATAGCTATACCCTCCTCTGGCACATGTGCTCATGGGTTCACGTACATCAGTATGTTCAACCTAGCAAGCACATCACTGGCTCGTTCACTTTTTTTAGTAAAAGGTGACTTGATCATCTTTCAAGCAAACAAAACTCATAGGTAGGTAATGATTTATAATCATCTTTATCAAGAATCTCTTCTTGAGCTAACCTATTCATCCTGTTCTTTTTGATATGACCTAGCCTACAATGCCAAAAGTAAGCACCTGTGATATCATCTATTCTAGGGTGTTATTTGAAATGTACATTATATTAGGCCTAGATATAACATAAGTAGTGTCGAACTACCTAAATTTTTAATTTATTGATGAAAGATTTCTAGGTGTAGTCAAGTACTTGTCAAGTTGGTGTGTGAGTTAAGATGGGATTGATCCCTCTGGATTCAGGAGCTAATGCATTACTATATTTCAATTTAGTAAAATTTTGATCAGAGTAATCCATGTGATGGATTTGAAAAGTTGAGATACAATATGGTTGACTATTCCAGCGTTGACAGTTAAACCCTAGGTCATCTTGAGCATTAGGGTCAAATGGATGAATTATATGGTAACTATATGCTAGTAGCTTCTTGAATATTTCTTTGTAATTATTCGATCTATCCGGACGTCAGATCCCATTGCTAGATGGTTACATCAATTAGTTCAAGAAGTTGTTCCTACTCTACTGGCTTAGTTTTGAACCTACGGGGTCACACTCAAAAGAAGTTTCTATCTGATCAAGTAGCTGATCAATGATTGAGAATCATTCTGAGGTTTAATCATCAATTCGATTGATGATTAACCTGATGCAAAAGTTGCAATGTGCTAATTCACTAAGAGTTAGTGGATTAAAGGAGGATTGATAAGTAATTGGATTGCTGATTAGGTCAATTTGATTAAGCAATATAATTTGATTCAAGTCTAATTGAATTGGATTCAATTTGATTTGACTCGATTAGGTTATGAGATGATCTAATTGCTAAGGATGATTGATTTCTGATTTGATCAAAAATTGTGTTCGATCAAATTCTTATTTAATCAAGTTGGAACCTAATTGGATTGAGTTTAAGTTATTTAATTGGGTCTTATCTAATTTGATTAGGTTGGAGACTTATTGGATAAACCCTAAGAGTCCAAAACAACTTAGACTCTCCTAGCCACCGACCACCCTTGTGCGCACACCAATATCTCAATGCAAATTCAGATTTACGTGAGTGTTTGCATGCCTCTCAAAGCTCTATCGCCTCATCTCAATGCCCACTCTTGATAAGGATCAAAAGGTGGATAGGTTGAATTCGAATTTGATTCGAATAAGAGATTAGATGAGAATTTGTTCTCATCCATCCAACCTCTGCGCCATCTATAAAAACCCCTGCCTTTTGTGTGACAAAAGAGAGTTGAAATTAGTGTGAGATTAGGGTTTCGGGCAAGAGGTCTACAGGTTGGGCGGCCATCTTTGGCATGTGAGCATAGAGTTCTTCCTCCTCTTGGGTGAGCAAAAACCTAATCTGATCTAGGGTTTTTGGTGAGGAAAAATAAAGAGAGAAGAAAGTTCTCTTCTATCTTTCCACCACCACATCCTCCTCCATCTTCAAATCCGAAGGAGTTCGGGAGATCTAAAGAGAGGAGCAGATCAGCCATCCAGCAGATCTTCACGCGAACTAGTATTTTGAGGAGATCAATCAGCGCAGGACTTCGAGTGGACCAACCATAGAGTCTGGACATCCTGTGCGGCTGCAAGCATCCTTTGAGTCCTTGTGATTCAAATGTAGAGACCTTCTACCCATGCTCAGATATCAACTTCTGAACTGGATCTGTATGTAGATGTGATCTATAGATGCATGTACGATGCAATCATACATACAGATTTTATTTTTAGATCTTTGTATACATATATGACATGTTATAGATCCTAGTGTAGGTGTTAAGATTAGATCTTAAGTATGTGTTGTAAATTAAATTGTTTAATCTCATATTTTTGCTGCATAAAATTTAAAATACATGCTATGCTCCTATCGATTTCCTTCAGGGCCCATACAACTACAATGGTGGAAGATCGCTAAACTTAATATTTTATTAGAAAGATTTGATTTAAGTCTCTTTCTTAATTAGTCATAACGGTTGTAACTAATCTAGTGGCATAGGCCATCAAGAGTTCAGCAAAGTAACCTAATATAAAACATAATCTCTCAAAATGGTCAGGTAAGTTAAGATGTATGGGGATCTTCCCATTGTTTTCTTAGACACCAACGAATTGATCAGGTTAGATAACAAAACTAATTAAAGAATCACCATCTATATACTTACCTTAGACACCAAATTGGTTGACAAGAATTGATCAAGTTAGCCTATTGATCCATGCTCAAACCACAGAGCCGAATTAGATCTTAAGTTGATTGATAACATATGGTTGTTAAACGATCTGATCAAACAACAACTACTTGGATTGGTCATGAACATATTTGATTTTTTTCTAACCAATATTTAATTCGATTTAATCAACTGCTCAAACTAGATCTAATTGAGCTACCCACATCCTGAACCCATGTGTTATGAAATTGACTTAAATCTTGAATTCTCAATTTTAGATCTGTTTAATTTATTCTTAATTTTAATTAAGTCCATGGATCCTAATTAGATGTCCAAACAATTTGAACTTAATTGTATCATATACAAAAGCCATTGGATGGTTCCACTGTCGGCATCCTATCTGACTCAGGATCGATTTCTGAAGGATGGAGTGGACAAAGGATGGCCAGAAACTGAAGCCAAAGACCTCATCATTCCCTCTATCGCCCATCTGGACCTCAGCCAACTGGTGCTCAATCTCGTGGATCTTCTGCTCGAGATCCTCTGTCCGACAAGATCATTGGGGTGAATTGCCCATCGTCGTCTCTACCAAAGAATGGGTGATCGTCGGCATCTTCAGCCATGGACAGACCAACAGCAGGATGGCAATCATTGATCAGCTAAGGTCAATTGGTGGTTCCTCAAGGAGGATTCTCCAAGATTGGAGATTGATCCCAGTGGATGTGTCGAGATGGCATCGCCTGAGTGAGGTGAAGTAGCTTCCACTGCTCTCTGTAGGCATTGGGTAACATTCGTTAGTGCCTAGACCTGATGGCCTAGGTCGTTGAATTGTTGAGGGTCCACCATCATGGATGGTTGTAGTGGTTCTGCTGGCCTGTGAGAGGTGGTCAGCTGGATGGCTCCGCCTTGACTCTTTCGAGTAGACTGTCGATGAGAAGTGATGGAGTACTTGTGGTGTGGCATTCTCTCTCTCTTTTTGGGTTGTTGGGCCCTTCTTCTAGCACCAAACTATTACATCAAGGCTCCAAAAGAGCTAATAAGGTGGAGGAAGGATATCTACCGAGTCATTGAGATGCCGCGGAAGACCTACAAAAGAAGTCCACTTGTGCTGAAGGGGGTGTGCTCTAGTGGGGGGACCCTCCAATTGAAGGATCATGTTGGCGTACTAGAACGATTCGGATCAGATGCAACGAAATTCAAAAAATTTTTCACCGACCTGACATGCCTTGCATAGATCTAAATCAAATTTATTAAGCATATTTTATATCATCATATAAAGTAAAAATCAGTATGCAAAAAGAAAGGAGTGATCTCATCACCTTGCACAGATAGATGAACACCGCAATACAAAAAATGTGGATCTAAAAGAGATTTGTTGGTTGAGTTGTACAAGTATCCGGCCTCTATAGGTATCCACCGGGATCAACCTCGGATCGTCCTTCTCGAGAGCCTTTCTAGATCAACTCTTGATCTCCTTCTCTCGATCTCAACCCTTAAGATTTTCTTGGCACAAGAGGGATTTGCCTAACAACTTTAGGTATGTGGGAATGTAGTCACCCAACTCTTGGGCGTTGGGATCAAGAATAGACATGAGGACAAGAGGAGGGTGCATGAAAATCAGATTTTCATGTAACCTTTGAACCTAAGAAGAAAGCTCTTAAATAGAATCCATTCATAAGTTCAAATTCAAATCCAATCGGGGTTTAAAAGGATGGATATTATCAAATAATAATTCTTCTTTTATTCTGATTTCTTTCAAGGTAAATCAACCCAAATGGAATGTAATCACCCCAAAGAAAGAAAGAAAAGTGGGCGCCAACACTTGGCAGCCACTTGTCCTGCGCAAGAGAGAGGGGGCATGTGCCCTCTATACCTCCTCCTCATGATAAAATCAGAGAGAGGCATGTGCCCCTTTCATTCCTCCACAAAATTTCATGTGAAGAGCACATAAGGACATTCTAAGGGAGAGAGGAGGCGTGTGTTCCACTAATCTCTTTTCAAAAATTCTGCGCCAAGTATGGATAGGTTTAGAAAGAAAAATGGGAAATAAGCAAACTAATTTGGCTTGACCCAATCTCATCGAGGTGCCCCAAGTGGTGCCCCCGAAACCCAAATAGATTAGGCGATTGACTGACTTAAACCTTATCAAATAAAGAATCAAGTCCAGAGAAGAATTTGGGTTTAACCATGTGCTAGCATGGTGTACCTAAACCCAATAGGATTTCAGCAAATCCTAATCCAATTGTAACTTCACAAGTCCAATTGGATCAATCCAAGATTAAATCTTTTATTGTGTGATCCCATAGGTTCAATCTGTCAGGTAGTGAGATATACCATGATCTCTATCATAGTATCATTGAAACTCTTTTCAATAGATTGAAACAATTCTAACTCACACCTATCTAGAATCATTGATCTACCATGATCCTAATGAGCTCTCACAATCCACTAGTGACATCTAATAATATGTGGTGACAAGCTAACAGAACTGAAGAGATGAATCTCTAGGTGCAGTTATCGTTTGATCCGATTCTTCTATCGTGAGTCTCGACAGGATTGAGATTAGGGTTAACTCATCAAACCTCATCACTATCATATGATAGAATCATTCGATTCGAGTCTGCTGAAGAGATGCCTTTCTTGTGACCTTTCCTTAATCAGATTCGATTCAGATTTGGCACATGGAATCATCATTTAAATTAATCTAGATAAGTCAAGAAACTAATTAAGAAGACACTTCTTTCTGCTTAAGGTGGAAGGAGTCTTCACATCCCTTCGCACATCCAAGAATTTTTTGCGCGCATAGGTCAACATTCCTAGCATCCCACATCAAATCCAGAAGCCAATAAAATCCTCAAAAATAGTGCTGATGAAGATCAACCACTGATCTTCATGCCACATGAGTTTTAAATCCACCAAAGAAGGATTTCTAATCCTTCTCATGCCAAAAACCTTGTCATGCATGCCTTGGAATTTGGGCACCTAGAGTCCCACTTGATTGGGTCTCTTGATTATGGCATGTGTCTAAGAATTTGGATGCCTTATTGGCTATCCGCTAGAGGCTAACTCAGATCCAAACCCTAATTAACCATTAGGTCAATTAGATTTGATCAATTTGCAAGATTCAAGCCCAAATCGAAACCGATTCAAGGAGCAAGGGTTTCCACATGTGCTAGCGTGCTTACTGGAAGCTCTGATTGGATCCAAATTTTCAATCAACTATATCAAATGGGTCCTTAGCCAATTCCTTAATGTGTGTGACCCTTTGGATTCTTATCTAGCCAATAGTAGGTTCGGTGCTAGTTAACCTAATTCGATTGGATCACTTCCAATCGATTAATGTCCAAACTATGCCAACCCACGTTATCAAATTAGAACACTTTCTAATTTACTCATAAATTAATTACTTTAATTTATGAAACCTACAAGGCAAGATTGACATCTAACAACGTATCATGCTTACCCAAAAGATGAAAATTTAGTAGAAATACCAAATATACCCTTCAGTGGCGAGTTATCATATAATTCAATCCTTCAATCATCCTGCATCCCGAATATATCTATGAGTATGGAAACATGTCAAACTCACTAACATATTCCTTTTGATTATCTATCAATCAGTAATGACTCAATGATAAAATATTAGAAACATTCTAATATTCATGCTACTCTGGCCAGAGATTTTTAGAGTTTTCTAGAGATGATAATATATAGGATGACAACTCCTCTTATTAGGAATGATTGATTCCTTGTTAACTTACTCAAAACCTTCATGCATATTCCTCCATATCCAGAACACCCCCGTTCATGACTTAATTGTTATGAGTGAGTATGAACCAAAGTATGGATTCCTATATATAAGGTTCCATGGTGATCTCAGGTCTAAGGATCACTTGCACAACTCCCACTTAGAGAATCATCTTCTGACATGCAAATAAGGCTCCATAAAATGTTCTCTCTTAGCGGATCAATTTAGTGAACTCATTCCCTAATGAGCATCCATATTCTTATATTAGTGTCTCACATAAGTGGCTTGTGAGATCAGCCACCCTCTCCATCGAGTATATATAGGATGTACCAGTCTATTCGAAATATTGATCCTCGACTCAATGCTTCTATTATCAAGAATATTTTAGATTAGAATTTTGAGATTTTAGATCTCAGAAGCATGAACTCCATTCATATCCTCTAAAATTATTGACTTAATCTATGGGTTCATCATAATCTTAATGGAATACAATAAGATGCAGCTATAATGATGAATCATAATGCCTCAATTCATAGAAATATAAATAATATCATAACACGAGTTGGAAGATTACTTAGAAAAATTTCGTCGCATCACTCATGCGATTGGCTTATAGGATACTATTCTTTCAATCTCCTACTTGCACTAAAGCCAATCATCCAAATATCTCAAACCCCTGAGATGACGATCAAATAGCTACTGCAGTAAGGCCTTGGTCAATGGATCTACTATATTGTCCTTTGAATCAACTCATTTTATGATCCCATCATAAATGACGTGGAAGCATCTTAAGATGTGTTTGAATTTTCAAAAGAGACCTTGGTTCAAACTCTAGAGCCAAATCCAATTCTGAGATGAACTACTTCATCCAGCCAGCTTCCCTAAGCAACTTCACTTAGCAGCAATGTAATCTGGCTCCATGCTTGAGTCAACTACATTGTCATTATAAACTCTTCTAACTCATTGTTATACTTTTCAGGATAAACCCATATCCTGATAGAGACTTGCTATCATCTGGATCTAATTAAAACTAGAATCAAATATCCTTCTAATTTCAACTCTGATCCTCCATAAAATATTAGAAAAGCATCTTTAATACTTTTCAAGAACTTAAAATATTTTTCATTATTTTTAATGATCCATTCCTGGATCAACCTGTAAACCTACTGGCTATGCCTAAAGTATAAAACCCTATCAGGCCTAGTACATAGCATCTCATACAAAATCAATCCCACATTCCAAGCATAAGGGATGATATCATTCTCTCTCACTCTTCAGGTGTCTTAAATGACATCTTCTTGGAGAGAGATGTATGTCTTGACTTATAGGCAAGTAAACTCTTTTACTAGCCACCGTGTTGAACTATTTCAACACAAAGTCTATGTATCAAGACTGGGACAAGCCAAATATCTTTTTAGATCTTTCTCTATAGATCTATATATACCTAATATATAGGATGCTTTACCCAAGTCTTTCATGAAAACATCTTTAGATAGATAGTTTTGACCTATTTAAACATTGGGATACTATTTTCAATCAACAAACAGAACTAAGAAGATAATAGTACTTTCACTTATGTTCTCATATGCACATGGTTTATCCACCTTTTGATGAAGCCAAACTCATTTGACTATCATATCAAAAATAGATGTTCCAACTCCTCAAGTCTTGCTTCAATCCAT
>KE508594.1:13918-23998 GCA_000441515.1 Elaeis oleifera | reverse complement strand
TTCTTTCTTCTTTTCTTTTTTTTTTTTTTTTTTTTTTCGATGAAGTGAGAGGTTGAACCATCCGTTTATTAATAAGCAGAGTATTACAATGGAATCAAGTTGAGGGACTTGTTCCAGGCGGCTACGTCAAAAAACAACTTGGATGGTTTCAGGACTTGTTCCACGGACTCAGTTGTGTAGTTACAAAACTAGTGGGGTCAGACTCCGGTTCCGCTGTGGCGACGTTGGTGATGCGTGCCGCTCGTTGGAAACATAACAAAGGTTGGTTAGACCTTGAGGGAAGAGCACGTGATAGGCGACGTTGGTGAGCTTGAAAGGGACCGAGATGAGTTGGGAGAGCTGAGCTTCACGGCCTCACGGGAATCCATCCCTTCTCTCACGAGCCATCTTTGTGTGCCCTGTACGCACCCACCACAAACACCCACACGCCCACTCACGCACCTCCCATCCATTTATCCCCTCGTTGAAATCCTCTCAACCATTCCCATTACTTTTTCCTTCTATTTTGTGTTCATTTAACCTACTCACTCCATGGATCGAAACTACTTTTCTCGCCCTACAACTCCGGGTTGACTCGCCATTCCAAATAGGCCCATGAACCTAGGTTGAACTGGTTGGCCATAGCTCGTTAGCTGATGGAAAGTTGCGTGGATGTATGCTCTTAAAGGGCCTCAGAAATGTCCCTGTTCCCAAAACATCATCTAAATTACAAAGGGAAGGCCTGGGATATCCCTCCTTGGATTGTGGGTTTAATAAAAGGAGGGCTCTACCCGTCCTTAGGCTACAGCCCTATGCTCTCCGTATCTGTTGCCATGCAAGCTTCTCCTCTAATAACAATACGATCTCTTCTCTGTCCTTAATTACAATTTACAAACACAAGAATTCAAAATAAATTTGAGTGGCAAAGGTTTGAAATATATATCCTGAGACAATGATTTGGTTTGTATTTTAGTGGGATGGGCTATGGTGTGTATGTTGTTAGAGCGATTATCGAGAACGGACAAAGGCTTCTGTTCTCGGAGGACACAGCCTGCAGCTCCAGCCTAGGCTGCTCCAGTGGCCAACCCAGTCCCAAACTATCTTTATCAATTCTGACGAGCACTTTTTTTATTAGCATGCCACCATGCATGTATGGGGTTACTGTTGTTATTTTACTCACTCTATATCAATCTGCTCTGCTCCATCTTTTCCCATTCAGTTAGGTGGCTTGCATGGATTGGAAACATGGAGCTTCATGATAGGGTCAGGCTTGGACTAGGTGAAACTAACAAAGGGTGAGGGTCATGGGGCCTGTCATTTTAGAAGGTGAACGTCAAGTCTACTATCACATGTGGTGGGTGAAGGACTCAGTTAGAGGGCGGGTCGAAAGTAATTTTGTTGGGTGTTGAATAATTTGGTTTGGCCAGTTACAATCCGTAGCCATGACCCCATACCCATCATCACGAACAAGAGCATCCATCAGAATTCATAATGCCACCACTCTTGCTTTTATTGCGTCAAATGGACTCCGAGACCTTTCTTGTTTGTCTCAATTCGTTCTCCCCTTGGCTCCTCTCTTTCCACACTCTTCCTATTATGTGCTTGCACTTTCTTGTGCTGAGGGATCCCTCGCTTCTGCTAGTGCTACTTCCCATCTTCCCTCCTCCCTCGGAGCTTTCAATGGTCTTATTATTCGACAAAATCCAACCCATCTGTACCAGTATTTATTTCAAATCCTCCTCTCCCACTTGATGACAATCACAAGCATCAATCAAACGTGCCTTTACCTCGCAATCCCATGCATGAAACCAATGAATAAGACTCCCTCCTTGCCTCCTCCGCAGGAAAACTAGGACAACCATCCAACACCTACTCCCTCCTTTCAATCTCACTGGCCTTCATCCCATGTCAAAACCACATCAACACTCTCTACTCTTGTTCTCTTCCTCTCTCAATTCCCACCACTTTACCATCGGCAATTACGACTGAAATAGATAAGGAAATGATGGTGTCTCCAGCAGCTGACGATTCTCAGTCCTCAGGAGGGCCCAAGAGCACCACCACCCCTCTTCGCCCACCGGAGCAGGGCCTCAAGTGCCCGCGGTGCGATTCCCCAATACTAAATTCTGCTACTACAACAACTACAGCCTCACGCAGCCAAGGCACTTCTGCAAGACCTGCCGCCGGTACTGGACCAAAGGCGGCGCCTCCGCAACGTGCCTGTCGGTGGTGGCTGCCGTAAGAACAAGAAATCCAAATCGTCAGCCTCCACCCGCCTGCCTCTTGATCCCACCAACCCCATCACCGCCGGGATCCCTGAACCTGGCGGTGGCCTCAAATTCCTTGCCGGGCCCTCCCCTCCTGCAGTCGACTTCCAGCTAGGCGTCCTCCCGTTCACAAGGCTGCACGCTCCGACCACTTGTGGGGTCTTGAGCATCGGCAACCAATTCATCTCCTTCGAGGACTTCTCCTCATCCACTGCTATCTCATCTCCGGCTGCCACGATGGCTTCTTCTATGGGGGATTCAACTATCCAACTTCTTCCATCGGGTTCTATAGCGACGTAGGTGGTGGCTCTTCCCAACCGTGAATAGCAATACGCTCGGTAATATTGCTTCTTCAATTGAATCCTTGAGCTCTGTAAACCAAGACATTCATTGGAAGCTTCAACAGCAGAGGCTGGCTATGTTCTTTGGAGGGAGACCCGTAGGGAGAGCAGTGTATCTCCTCTTCCAACCCCTTTTCTGGAGAACCAGCCAGAGCCCATCTCTTTTCAGGTGCCAGAGAGCTCCAGAGCTCATGTTTGTGGGAACAATGGGTCGAGAAGTGGATGCGTTAGCAGTACTGAAACGCCACCGACATGGTTTATTGACAGTTCTTACACGATGCCCACCTCCGCCACCGCCAATAACACCACCAATTCCCACAACATCAGCGCCGCCACCACCAACAACCAAAACAACAACAAAACAGCGGCGACAACAACTCTAGCAATTGGAATGGAATCCCAGCTTGGAATGACATGACACAGTTTGCTAGTCTGCCTTGAGTAGAAACGGTCAAACGGGAATGGAAGTATATGTTTCCAATGCGATCATATTTCATGCTCTTTTCTGGTTCTCCGGTCTTCTTAGTTTGCAGTTAAAGCAATATGGGGAGGCGAGAATGATTTAATGTTTCTTAAAGAGGGTGATTGGTGGGCTGTGTTCAACGTCTTCTGATGTTGCTCTCTTGCTTGGTGCTTTTGCGCGCTTTCTCTCTCTCTCTCTCAACTTTGTATGTCTTCTTTCGTTTCTTCTGGTTTTTTTCTGATAATCTTGTTACAAAGCTGCAGGACTATCCCATAGCAATAGAAGTAAGATTATAGTTGAAATTGATGCCTCTCTTCTATGCTCTAACTACAAATTTCTGTTTGTACGTAGGTTTGGATTCTCTTTGGGGTGTGTCAAATTACGATATAATCTGAGCATTTATGAGAATTATTTATCTAAAAATAATTATAAAAAATAATTTTACTATATTTGGTTAATAGAAAAATTATTCGAAAAATAATATTAAAAATAATTATTACGTTTGGTTGAAGATAATCTTATATCCTCTAATATAAAATAAATTTTTAACAGTAGATAATAATGTCATCTCTAATTAGTTTTTATATAATGACTATAATCATAAAGTCCTTTGCATAATGCCATCTCTATTTTAATTTTTTTTACAAAAAAAATTTATTGAATAAATTTGAAAAGACAACAAAATAAATTCAATGATTATATATACAGCTTTATTGATGGTATTTTATTAAGTATAGATTACCATTATTCGAAAATTTATCAAATACTAATCTCTCTAAGGTCTTTATTTATCTTCTTCAGAAAATAAACATTGAACCTACCAATTTTTTTATCAACTCTCTCTTCCATCTTTTATAGCAAATGTGATAATTTGACATAGGATTTATTTTCTATACCAGATTATCCACAATCAAATGGGCCCTTAATGTGATACAAGTGATGGGGCCGGAACTCAACTAAAACTAAGCTAGAACTCAGCTAAAACACTTGCTTCTTTCATTAACTTTTAGTTGCTTTGTCTTCTGCTTTGTTTATTATCTTCATATAGATTTGCAAGAGTTATTAATAAATTAATTTCTATGCCACATCGTTTCATTTTTTTTATGGTTCGAACTAACCTCAGAGCTCTTCACTTATCTATAGGACTACTTCGATATCAAGCTGTGAATAAAATAATAAAATAGTAGCTCAGCAGGAACCTACCTATACTGATGCCAACATCTCTCCTAGTTAGGGCTTTCCATATGATTATAGTTGCAGCTTAGCAATGAGGTGCAGACTGTAGTGAATGAATTGGAGATAGAAATAGAGAGAGAGGGTGGTGGCATCTTTTGTTCCTTTGTTGGGAACATTTCTTCCTCTCTTTTGGCCACAGAGATGGAGCCAAGGCAACTGATAACGAAACGAAGACTGCCTTTTTATTTTATCCATTAGATTTGCTTGCAATTCTAGAAATAGGTCATCTTTAAGAATGGGCTTTATCTGAATCTTTCTTCGCCATGCTGCTGCAGTCAAAGTTCAGCATATTTATCGAAAGGCTAATACTGCAGCAGATTGAATGGCAGTTTTTATTGCTAACCACTATGATGACTGGATTTGGAGACAGGATGGGGACTTCCTGCTGGCCTTGCGAATTTTTTTATATCTTAATCTATTGAGCTGTTCTCCACTAGACTGGTGTGATAGCTTGTTTGAATCAAAAAAAAAAAAGGAATGGGCTTTATCATCTCCCTTCAAGAAAAATGGTTTCTTCTTCCTTTATTGCCCAGCTTTTGAAGACGTTGCCTTTATATGATGACCCAAGTACGTGATTGGTTTCTATAGCTTGTTGGTGATATAGATAGCTTGAGAGAATAATACTTTTGAGTTTAAACAGCCCATACACTGACCTTTCACCTACTTCTTTGCGTGGTATGCACTACTATTACAAAGTCTAACAAAATCTCTCTCTCTCCAGTGCACACACGCACACAGGCACTTAACAAACCTTATGTCTTGCCTAACTAGAAATTTTATTTCGAAATGAGAGGCCATGGCCACTGTGAAGCCCATTGGTTTGGGCTTGAGAATGGCCTATTTTCAAAAAGAGGAAAAAAAAGCCCAGGAGCCTATCCCATCGCCCCCCCTCCAGATTAGGAAATAGGGAAGTCCTCTATTCTCAAATGATGGAGGAATAGTCCTCCTCCATCTCAACTTCATTAGAGGCTAGAAACTAAGCCTCTGTTGTTATATTACACCCCCACAAAACCCTTAATCTCCCTTACCAAGAAATTGCTACAGTGGCCATCCCCTTCTCTTTGTTTTCCTCTCTTGACTACCGGTGACTTGGATTTATTGTGGATGTCGGAAACTGGCACTACCGGCCACGATCCACCACCACTGCTATCTCTGATGAGCTCCTCTCCCTTCTGTTGCTTCTTTCATAACTAAGGAAGCTACCATAAGGGCAGCTAGGAGTGGTGCTCCTTTCCTCTTTTCTCTCCCATTTTGTCAGACCACCACCACTAGCTGCCACTCCAGCAATGCCAACCCAACCAACCATCTTGGCCACACCATCGCTAGATCCCACCCCGTCTTCTCCCCTCTCCTCAATTTTCTTAAGCCATGGGGAAGACCCTTATTTTAGTTTAGGAAAGGGGGAGAGGGAGGAAGAAAAGAAAACAAACAAGAAGAAAGAAAAAATAGAAATAGAAAGAAAGAAAGAGAGAGAGAGAAGATTCAACCACGATGTGAATCCATCTTTTGAGTGGGCCCCAATCTAAGTGGCTCTAGACTAGTTCTTTGATGATCGAACTGGCATACATGGATTGGACCCATGCTTCGACCCAAATCATGATCTAGATCGAGACTCTCTCTCTTTGCCTTAATTTTCTTGATTTAAAGCTAATAATATTATTAAATTATTATATCAAAGCCTTCAACACTAGAGAAGCATTGGATCTAGAAATTGAGTGTGAGTTGAAGGCCACGACATTTGGGTCAGATTGATGTAAGGCTATAAGTTCATTTTCTCTTTAAATTTTAGTGTATATTCATGAGTTCTAAAAAATTAAATTTTATGCACAAAACTTATTAAAATATTTAGAAATCAGAAAGTTTGAAAAGTATGTATCTTATGCATAAAAAATTAATTCAAAATTATAGATCAAGCATAAATTTATCTTAGTATGATTATAACATTTAAAATGAGATAATATTTTAATTAATATTGTAGATCTTTGAAATAAGATTATACATATTTATCCTTGCATAAATATTGAATAAAAATATTTCTTATTTTGAAAATGAGATGTGAAAAAATTGAATTGATATTATTATGAAAATAAGTATGATTATTTATAAGAAATTGATTATGATAAAATTATTAGAAAACTCTCTAATTAGGCTATAATCTAGATCTAGCCAACAGGAATGATTATTGGCCATACGTTAGAAATTAGTTTCTTTTGGATTTAACTAGTCGAGGCTGATTACTAACAGAGTTAGTCTATTTGGGTCTTGTCAATTGGAACTGATTGCTGGTACATGCTAATATATTACATATTTATTTTCAAGACTAATCTCTTTATCCTATCATGTGATTAATTGTAGCCATGTGAATTGAAGCTAGTTCTCTTTTGGGTCTAACTAGTTGGGTTGATTATTGATACATCTGATGGATACATATTTTATATTCAAAGACTAGTTTCTTCTGGATCTTATCATAAGAATGATTGTAGCTGTAGTCACTAATAATTGAGAAAAATTTTATATTATATTGTTATGCATGGTATATTTAAAATTAATATATATATATATATTATTATAAATTACTAAATTAAAAAAATTAATTATGCTTGATCCCTTAAAGATATTGAAAACTTACTGAATCTCTAAAGTTCTATTTTTCTATTTTTTTAAAGCTAGAAGAGCATATAGGGCTTAGGACTGAGCAGTGAGGAGCATAAGTGTTGGATTTTTGTAGGGTGTACACGCATGTAGATTTTAAAAACTTCTTTTTCTAAACAACGCAGTGGATTTATAGATTAAAATACTTTTTAATCTAGAATATGCATGCATAAGAATAAAGCATCTAAGGATCTACTTCATATACTGAACTTAACATATACTGATTTTATGTTGAAATAAAATATGTGATCGAATCACATACTTATTTCACTTTTTTCTTTCAAACCTGGATCTGGAAAAAGATAGATTTCACCTTAGCCACATAAACGTCTGGTCTCTATGGGTATCCACTTAGGATCAACCTGGGTTGATCCTCTTGATGTAGATCTTTCTTCTTCAAGAATGATCTTCCAGTGAATCTGAACTGAGTCTGAATTTTTTATCAACTCTTTGATCTTTCCTTGATCTTTCTTTTCTCTTCTTTTCTTGATCTCCTTCTCTTGATCTTGAAGCAATCAAGATCTAAAAATCAAATGGAAAAGAGGGGACGCCCAACAAGCTTTGTGCGTGAGGATGGTGGACATCCAAGAAGTCTTGGATGTGTGAACCAAAGGGAGGAAAGAGGAAGGCATGGGGGCTGTTTGGGAGGCTAAGAGCAATCTGAAAATCTTATTAAAAGACTTAGGGAAGGTCCTCTTAAATAGAGGAGAAATTAGAGTCCTCACCAATATTGGATTCTGGTGGTGCAGTGAAAAGACTAGGTGTTTAAAATTTTCATTCAAAATACTTGACACATCGAAATCCTAATGCCCAAGAACCCTTGACTATAATAATCAAAGTATAATTAAATTAAACTTGAATAAAAGAATTTCTGTAGTGCTAATTGTTATTTTCTCGAGACATCCAAGTGTCCACCCTCTAATAGTGATCCACATGAAAATCGGATCAAACACAACACTCCTCCTTCACTTTGCTTCAAGAGTTCTAGCCCCTAGAACTCGACTAGCCACCAGTCAATCAGACCTTCCTCCAGACCTGAGTCTAGACCTCTTAGAACCTCCTACTAGATCTGACCACCTTCTTCTAGATCTCTTAAATCCTTTGTCTTAAGAGGATTAGGCTTGTCTTAAAAGAACAAACCTTGTCCTAAAGAACTAGGATTGTAAGAGAGGGAGAGAGGAAGTGGATAAGACTTGTCTGGATTGAATGACCATCCTCATATGCTGTCCCCTATTTATAGTAATAGGAGGGGCACCAGAGGGTCTAGATATATCTATTCCCATATTCCATAAATCATCGTATCAGAAATTAAGAGACTTATATGAGAAGGACTTTTAATTTTCAAATACGATGATTCAGCCTTCTCTCGCATCTACCTATAGAAAAAGATGTATTCAACACCCTTCCACAAATCAGATTAAATTTGATTTTGCCACATGGATAGCCCTTGAAAGAGGCTTTTAATGGCATAAATTTCAAGGTGTTAATATATCCCAACTGGAAGAAATGTGGGTGTGAAGTCGCGACTCCTCGAGCTTTTTCCTTCCACACGTGCGCACGCTGATGGGCGTATGAGGCATCCTTCTCATCTCCAGATAAATCTAAAAAATTCTACATAATATTTATTTAATAATATAATAAATATGAAATATTATCTGATAAAAATATTCCATTCAAAAAATATTTGAGTGGTAGAAAGACTCTGTGATGCGAACAGACGCATCCATGCTTTCTCGCGTGCATGCCTCACATCCAAAAGAGTTCCACACCAATTTAAAGGCTATTCATACTTTAAATAAGTACCAAGGAGGTTAAGAGGATGATTTCCATGTTCTATTGGTGAGAGACCCAAAGCAGAAGGACTCTAGTCCTTCTGCATGCTAAAAACAAAGTGAGCGTGTGCCCTACTCCAATTCAGTGCCAAGAGTCCTTAACCATTTGGACTCTTGGTTTTAGAACATGGATAAAAGCTTTAAGACCCCTAAATGCTCATCAAATTGGGTTAATCTAACCTAAATGGCTTTATCCAACATGGTTTTAAACTACCTTTAAGTGGCTTAATCTAACCCAAATGCTCACCAAATTGAGTTAGCAAATTAGCAAGGATTGAGATCAAATTGAACTCCAAAGGAGCTAGGATTTCCACATGTACTAGCATGCTTATCGAAATCCTGATTGAATCCTAAATTCAATCAACCTTATCAAAAGAGTCTTTGGTCAATTTTTTATGTGTTGGATCCATTGGGTGCTGGGTTCCAGGGACGCAGCGGAATATGATTTCAAAAAAATTATATTTATTCAACTATTGAAAATAAGTTTAACAATTAAACATGACTACCAAAACATATACCTTAAGAACACCTTGATGATTACAATCAAACAACACTAGCATTTAGATTAACGAGAGATTAGAAGTCATATACCAAACATGAAGATGAGGATCTGGTAATAGAGAGATCTTCATAAGGCTTCAAAGTAGAAGCCCTCCAATAGTGATCCACATGGGATAGATCAGGTCCTTCCTAATTTGACGTAGTATTGCAGCCATCTTTGCAAGTCCACTGCAAATCATCCTTCTCAAAAATAGGTTGTACCACTATCTGTATGCCTATGAATCCTCCACTATGACCACACTAGGAACCATTTCTTACAAGAACTCACCACATAAAATTAGATTAGATGTTCAACACTTGAACAATCTAAATTTTAGGACAAGCATCACATGCTTTCCAATTTCCTCTTACCTTCCTTTATATTTTTCTTTCTTCCTTTCTTTATCTTTTTCTTGAATTTTTTCTACTTTTCTCTCTTCATTTTCATGCCTAATCACCATAGAAATACCATGTTTATCACATAGGAGATGCCTCCTTTAAATAAGAAAGAAAGGGCACCTCCAAGGGATGCCAACAATTGATGTTCCATGTTTTCACCAGTGATGAATTCCAATTAAGGGAGTTAGTTGGATTTTAATTTGCAGAAGGACTCTCCTTTGTGCACACCAGCCAAGGCACCATCTGATGCTGCCACTCTTTAGGAATTAGTGTGGAATAATGAAGAGATAGGAAGGCAATAAAGAGTTTTAAATGAGATGGACTCTTCCAATCTCATCGTACAAATATGTGACGTCCCATTTATTTTTAGC
>KE508589.1:0-13102 GCA_000441515.1 Elaeis oleifera | reverse complement strand
TGGAAAGAGTAATTGGGTCCAACCATGTGCTAGCAAAGTTACCATGAATCCAATGGGTTCTCTAAACCCAATTGACACTTCATAAACTCAATTACTTATTCTAGGCCTAATCTCTTTGTTGTGTGACTTCATAGGTTCAATTCTATCTGATAGTAAGATATACAATGATCTCTATCATTATATCATTGAAATTTTTTTAATGGGTCAGAACAATTCCACTCTAACTCAGCAAGGATTATCGATCCGGAACAATCTTAGTGAGCTCTCACAATCCACCAATGACACCTAGCGGTATGTAGTGGCAATCCAGTAGAACTAAAATAAACCTCTAAATGTAGTTAACGTGTGATTTAGTCCCTCTATCGTGAGTTCTGACTAGATGGCAGGTCATGGGTAAATCGTCAAATCTCAACAATAGTCATATGATAAATTGATAAGCTCAAGTCCACTTGTGACTTCTATGAAAACTCTTTTCCATCAATCACACTATTGTGGCCATAGACTCTTGGACTTAGCCTCTCAAATCTCATAGGACTACTCCTCTCTATCAAAGTCGATGGATCCTATCTTGATGCGCATCCCACTCCTACAGTAGACCAACTATCGCCAACATCCACTATAAGAGCTCATTGAGACCCATATTTATGTATCAATCAAACTCCAGCAGTCTCACTACGAGTAGCAGTACCATCTCAAGTCAAAGATCAATCACACAACTATAGCATCGAGATAATCACTGATGATTGAATAGAAATCCAAGTAATCTCTCATATGGTCACACTCAGTGCCAGTTATTCTCTAACAACTACCCGCATTTGTTGTCTTGTGTCTCTACATAGTAGGTTAGAGACCCATCTATCCCAAAGAAGTAATTTGTGCGTCAGTCTATCCGGATCTATCATCACTCTCATGATGATCCTACGATCGGGAGCCTTTAAGAATTAAATACATGTCTTTGATTCTCAACACTTTGAGAATATGTATCGAAGCTAATTCTATAGATGATTCAAGGATACATCACACCTAAATGAAAAAGAAATTACCCTTTTATTGATCATATCAATATATTAAGTATAAAATTATGTCCTAGATTTATTACAATGTGTCAGCCATATTGGCTTCTAGGACATACATCTAACAGTTGAGATCCCAATTCCTCACAAAAATCTTGTGGATAGCACAACAAGCTCCTATGAGTTCAAAGGTAAGTAACTTTTTACTAATTGCATCTCAGCAACTCTCAACATAATTTTTATCTCTAAAATATTTATAGCCTTATGGATAGTACAACAAACTATAGTATTTTAGTTAAGTCATATCCTTTAAACCTATATGATCATACCTGAATAATACTATCCTTGTGGATAGCACAACAAGGCAGCACTACCAAATATGCCATAAGCATCACTAAGTCAACATCATATCAATCACTATAGCAAGCCTTGTGGATAGCACAACAAACTCACTACAGTTCTTGTCATTCTCTATTGACTTAGTATGAGCTAAGTATCATTAGCTTCATTATGTATCAAGACAGTATTAAGTCAGTCTCCACAGCAAGCCTTGAGGATAGTACAATAAGCCTACTATGGTTCTTGACATAATAATGACTTAGCATGAAGGAAGGCATGGGTAGTATTCTTAACACTTCGCCATTATGACTTAATATAATTTACATAATGGACTTAGGTCTCATGCATATTCTAAACATTTAATCATGCATCATATGCTCTGAAAATTCAAATACTAACTACCAACATATATGAGCATATCAAGGAAATAAATAGTTATGGACTTTGAAAAATCATCCAAGCCACAGGATGATCTAAGGGTCTAACCCTAGGTGCATCACAGATCGAACCATCTCATGGTCAATCTTAATGCACCTATGCTCTCTAGAAGCCTGGTAGTCCAGTCTTCATCACCATGAAGACAACCATGAATGCTTGATCTTTATTGAAAATAGAATGAAATAATTTCAATCTATTCTCAATTAATTTTTTTCTATAAATTTTACATCATTATGTAAAATTTCAATCAACAGTTGGGAATATAGAAAGGAGAGGTTCTACTAATAATATAATGCATCAGGGACACCTAGCCTTAATTGCAACTTTTGCAAATGCATAATATAATCAACTAGCATGTAAGCATTCATGCATATGTCCATCACATGGATGTTCCATAGTCCATAACAAATCAACATAGTTTTTATAACAATTATAAAACATTATAACATATATCTCATGTTATTTCAATTGCGATATCATTCAAACACATGTCAATTAAGATGTTCAAAATTATGGGCATATGACCCATCTAGGGTTTTCGATTCGGGTTCAACACTTGACCTAAATTTTAACTTCTAAGTTAACCAATTTTCATTCATCTAAGTTGAGTTGATCAATTCTTAGGTTAAACCTAATTCAATTAGGTTAATCCAAATTTGATCACCCAAACTCAAACCCTAATCCAATTAGGCAAATGACAAATTTGATTAACTAAATTAAACATAGCTTCTAATCAAATTAGAACTATGATTTAATTTAATCTATAATCATTAAACTCTAATCACATTAGAACAATGAATTATAGTTAAACTAATCCATCGACAAAAATCTTAATCGATGTCTGATGCATCTTATCTATGACCAAAAATTTTTCGATCCCACACATGTCTCGGGCAACAACTAAGATGGTCAACCCACAAAAGTGAGTGCCCAATAATATAGTAGTCAGCCCTTGGATCTTAAGTAATACATCAAATGCATAAACCTTAATCCTTGGCAATGTACATCCATATGCAGCATTCCAAGGCCCTCGCGCATCACATGCACTAAATTTAATTTCATCAAAAAAAAGATCATAGGATCTAAATTAACTTATCACACAAGTTTATAAACCATGAAATTTCATGTCCAAGGTTCAATCATGGATTGATAATATTTTATCATTTACAAAATACATCAAAATCATTAACTAAACATCAATCAGAAAAATTGATTTTGATATAGTTTGAACTGGATCAAATTCATATCACAAAAATAACATAAAATTTGATTGAATCTATCAAGGGTGGCTCTGATACCACTGTTGGGTTCTGGTGGCATAGCGAAAGCGTGGTGGGCCCATAACCCACAGGTCTCAAGATTGGAACCTGGCTCTGATACCACTGTTGGGTTCCGGTGATGCAGAAAATATATATATTTCAAAATTTTAACATGCATTAATAATAAAATAAGATTTAACATTTAAACACAACCACCAGAACTCAAAAACCCTAGGAACCCCTTGATGATTACAATCAAACCACAAAATCAAGCATATGAGGAGAAGATCAGAAGTCATATACCACCATGAAGACCATGAACTGATGATTTTGAGATCTCCACCAGACTCTAAAGCAGAAGCCCTCCAATGGTGATCCACACAGGATTGATCAGGGCCCTTACCAACTCGTCATGGTGCTGCAGCCTTCTTCACAAGTGCGCTACCAATCATTTTTGCAAGAACTCGTTGCACCATTGCTTGTATACCTTATGACCTCCACTAAGACCTCTCTAGGAACCCTTTCTCAAAGTATCAAACCACACTCCAATCAGATTTTGTGTTCAACACATGAACAATCTGATTTTTGGACAAGTATCTCATACTTTTATTTTTCTTCCTCTCTTCCTTTCTATTTTTTTCTCTTCCTTCTATTTTCACTTCAGATTTTTCCTATCACTTCCTCATTTGATCCCACATCCAAAACAAATTTTGGATAATTTTTATGCCATTTGGGGCACCACTTAAATAGGGGATGAAAGGGCACCACACAAGACACCAAGGGACACCAACTCTTGGCGTCCCATCTTCCTTACATGCAAATATAAATTTTTAACATGTAACCCAATGAATATGGCATGGAAAAGAAGTATTTTACAAGAAGAAGGACTCTTCCACTACTAAAAAAATTTGGATGCCATCTTATGGCAAGGGGAATTAAGGAAATACGTGGAATTGAAGAGTCCATGATAAGGTGGACTCTTCCACATTCAATGCACAAATAAATGCATCCCTCCTAATATTTGATGTGAAGATCCTTCCAATAAAAGGACTCTTCATCCACTTCCATGCCCCATATTCCAAGCACCATCCCATGACACAAGGAATTAAAGGAACACATGAATTTAAAGGAAGAATGCAAGAGTCCTTAATAATTAAGACTCTATCATAACAATGCAAATATGTAACGTCCCATTTAATTATGGCATCCAATTTCCTTCCAAGAGAAGAACTCCTCCTTCTTATCTATGCCCACAATCCCAAGGGCCATCCCATGACACGAGGAATTAAAAGAATGCATCAAACATGGTAAGAAATTTAAGAGAAGTAAAGGAAAAGGACTCCTCTTCTCCAACACCTAAATAAATGGGGCATCCTAAATAAATATGGTGTGTGGCTTGGTTTGGAGGAGGTTGGTTCCACATGGAACACTTTCACAAAACTAGATAAAATTAATTAATTAATTAAATGGTTCAAACCCAATCATATTTGGTCAAGGCAATAAGATTAGGTTAGCACAAACACCTTTGCACTGAACCCAATTGGAAACTTAGGTTAATTCATATGCCAGTAATTTAATTAATCCATTAAATTTATAATAAATTTAAATTGATTAGATCAAGATCAAATTTCTATTGTGTATGACCCATGGATTCCAAATCTAGCCAGCAGTGGATCCAAACTCTTGACGAAACCCTAATCGATTGGATTAGGTCAGCTCAAGAGTCCCAATCAACTAGGACTCTTCCTAATTGATTTTAAAATTAAACTCTTTTAATTCTATCGAGTCTACAAGTCAAGATTGATATCTAGCAATATGTCATGACTATCCAAAGATTTAAAATTTGATGAAAATACCAAAATTATTCTTTCATGGTGAGTTACCGTGCAATTCAATCCTTCGATTACACAATATTTCGAAAAGGCTATGGATATGAAAAAATGTCGAATCTAAATACCTAACTATATGTATCTCGATCTGATGATGATGACTCAGTTGATGAACCAGTAAAATTATTTCTATTGTTCATCTCTGCTCTGGCCAGAGACTCTCAGAGTCACCATCCTATGAGATCACATAGGATGTTCTCTCCTCCTACAAGGAGTGACCAATTCTTTGTTGACTACTCATAATCTCCATGCATACTTTGCCATACCTGGAATATCCCATACATATCTCAAAGTGGTGTGCTAGAGAATAAATCAAAATAAGGGTCCATGCATATAAGGTACCATGGTGATCTCAGATCAAAAGATCACATGCACCCCTCCCACTGAAGAATCATCTGCTGACATGCTGTAAGGCTCCATCAGATATTCTTTTGTGGGTCTATTCAGTGAACTCATTCTCTAATGAGCACCTACATTCTTGTATTAGTGTCACCACATAAGTGGTTGTGAGATCAACCACCCTCTCCATCGAGCATACATAGGATGTACCAGTCTTATTGGAGTCATCGATCTCCGACTCAATGATCCAATGACTAAAAATATTTTAGATTCGGGCTATTAAGATTTTAGATATCACTGGCATGATCTCATCATGGCCCTAAAATTATTGCCATAATCTATGGGGTTTATCATAGTCATAAAAATATGATGCAGTAAATGATAAAATATAATACCTCATAAATAAAATAACTAATGTCATGCAAATGAACAGGAAGATAATAAAAAAAGTCTCATCACATCCCCATACGATTGGCTTATGGGGCACTATTCTTTCAAGCTACAGACAGTATCCAATATCCAAGAATCTGAAACTAAGTACTTAATAATAAGTTTATTGGTATCATAAACAAATCTTTAGCAACATTTGCTTCCTTATGTCCCACAGTTGCAAGGTATTCTTGCAATTCCTCTTCTAGTGCCCATCCTTGACGTAGTGATAGTAAGTATCTTTAGCAGAGACCTTTTTCGCCTTCTTCTTTAAGATGCTAGCCTTAGGATTCATCTTTTTCTTAGAACCCTTCTTGTCTTTCTTCTTGAAGATCTTATCTATAAGAAGAACTAAAGCTTTTTCACCTTTGAAATGGCTTTTTGTTATTTTGAGCATATTCAGCAGTTCAGACAGGCTAATATTCAGTTTATTCATGTGGTAGTTAATGACAAACTGTGAGAAAAATTCAGAGAGTGACTGCAGGATCAAATCCTGACTAAGCTCACTATCCATAGTGAAACCCAGTTATCCCGGATGAATGATCAAATCAATCATCCTAAGGACATGAGTTTGTACAGACGTGCCTTCAGTCATCCTGATATGGAACTACTGCTTAGATATCTCATATCTAATAGTTTGGCTTTGTTCTCCATATAACTCCTTTAGATTGAAGAGTATAAAAGGAACATCCATGCTCTCATGCTACCTTTGAAGCTCATTGTTCATTGAGGCAATCATGATATATTTGACAGTCACACTGTCATCCTTCTACATTTTATATGTGGTCCTTTCCTCCTCGGATGCATCTTCTCCGATCGTATCGGGTGCAGGTGAATTCAGTATATAGGAGACTTTCTCCTATGTGAGAACTATTCTCAAATTTCTCATTCAATTCACATAATTTGGTCTGATCAATTTATTTGCATCTAGTATGTCTCGAAGTGAGTGAGGATATCATTTATGTAGTTAATCTACAATAACAAGAACACTGTATAAGCAGACAACTCATGATGACATGCACAACTAGATTAGGACTTTTGTCTAATTGTGTCTCCTACTATTTTAACGAATTTCATAGCCCTCAAGTATAAAAAATGAGAAACATCATTATGTTTCTATGTGGGGTTGAGATCCTTATTTCTCACAAATATCTTATGGATAGAACAACAAGCATTCATGAGTTTAAGAGTAACTCTTTACCAATTATACTTTATATAATTCTCAATATTTTTCTCTTATCTCTAGATTACTTATAGTCTTATGGATAGCACAATAAACTATAATATTTTAGTTAAGTTAACCCTTCATTCCCATATAGTCATACTTAAACAATGCTACCCTTGTGGATTGTACAACAAGGCAACACTATTTAATAAGCCATAAGCATCAGTATGCACTTAGTCAACATCATATCAATTTCTATAGTAAGCCTTGTGGATAGCACAACAAGCTCACTAAGATCTTGACATACTTTATTAATTAGCATGAAGGAAGGCCTTCGTAGTGTCTACATCACCAATCAATCCAAGTCTGAAACTCAATAAGACCGAATTGGCCCGATAAGTAGGTGGGAGACACCAATAAAATTGATCAGGCCAGCATACAGACCTAATTAGAAAACCACCTTTAACACTTTCCTAGATACTAATTGATCAAATGAATTGATATTTGATTTGTAAGTGAATCCCGACACTACTACTTAATTTGATTTTTATAGAGGGACGTGCTTCACACAAGTAAGAGTCCACACCATCCCATCAAACATTCTCACTCGAATGCTCCCAATACCAGCAACTCTACATAGGTGATCATCTCCAAGTGTCATGCTCTCTTCATCCGTCCTGGTGTATGTAGCGAACCAAGATCGGTTTGGGTGTAGTGATGCGAACATACTGAATCCAGGATCCATACATCTGTATTTTTCCTGTGATCTTTTGATACCACCAAGAGATCATCCTCCACCTCACTATCAGCCATCATACTCAGTGCATCAATCCTTCTTATCTCCCTTCTTATTCTTCCATTGTGGCAATCTCGTTTGAAGTGCCTGATCTCATTGCACTGGTAGCACCTGGTTTCCTTCTTACTCCTATTCTTCTGAGACTTTGACCATCTCCTTGACTTGCCTCTTTCCTTCCTCTTCTTGATCTCTCCCCCATGGCTATGCCTTCTTGGGGAGCTCCTTCTTTGGTCAATTTCTCCTGCTATTCATTGGACCACAGCACCGAGACCATATCCTCATACTCCAAGATCTCCTTGTCATAGAGCATCATCATCATCAATGGATCATAGGAAGGGGCAGCGAGCATAGCAGTAGCAATGACTTATCATCCTTTCTATCTTCACCCTAATGTTCAGCAACTCATTGCATACCTGATCGAATTTTTGATGTTATCTCTGCCTTCCTGCATTCAAAGGTTGTACAGTCTCTTCTTCAACATCAACTTGTTGCACATATTCTTTCATATACGTAATGTGCAACTTCGACCACAAACCTTTTGGGGTCCTCACCTCTAATACCGAATAGAGTGCCGCATCCATCAAACATCCTCTAATCATAGAACAAGCCTTCTTCTCTAGGGATATCCACTGACGATTCATCATCCCTTCAGGCTTCTCTTCCAATGCCTGATCCAGATCTACTAGAACCAGGAGATCTTCTACTTGAACTTTCCACATGAAAAAGTTTCTTTTCCATCAAACTTTTCAAAATCAAACTTCATGTTGCTTCCCATGGCTGGATCCAAACCAAAACACAACAAAAATCTAAGGGATTTGAGAAATACCTTGACAGGGTCCTTGTTGAAATTTCAGCCTTTGAAGATTTTTAACTTCTGGAGTCTCCTTCTTTCTCCACACAACTTGTGCTCCGATACCAATTATTGAAATAATTTTTTAGATTGTGGATGTTAGGAAACAACTAGGATCAGGTCATGGAGGCCCTTGAAAGCCAGCAACTCTGCAACACAAAAATAGCCTTCCGAATTTCAGTAGCCTTGTAAATCCTATCGACAGGATTTTCTTCTGCGATTCGAATCTTTTTCTATCAGATCTAAAATTCACCTTTTGGGATCTATAAGCACACTTGATGAGGCCTCTAAAAAGCAAAAGATAGGGGTATGAAACTCTTCTTGGGTGGCCAAGAGGGGGTGCACAAAAAGGAGAAGTGCACAAAGGAGGGCGCTAGAAATCCCAGCACCTCCTTCTTTCCATTTTGGGATTGGCGGCCAAGAAACCCTAGGATTTCTTGCTGCTAGAATGTAGAGAAGACTAGAGAAGGAGGAAGAAAGAGAGAGAAGATTAGAGAGAAAATGATTTAGTATTCATTCACTTCATCCAGTCAGAATACAGTGTATCTTTATATATAAGGTCAATGTGATCCAACCCAAAAACTTCCTTGGCTAACTTAATATAAGATTGCGCTCACTCAAGCCCATGTATATCCATGACTTGACCCAATCTTATATTCTTGGACTCAATTTAAGCCCAAATATAAGTTAGCCCCTCAAGACCCAAAATCCCTGAATCTCAAGACCCGAAAAGCTAACAATCTTTCATTCTAGGGCCCAAACTAGCCCTAGAAACCCCATGACCACCTCATGGACTTTGGACCTTGGCCTTAGCCTTAGTCCCCTTAGCCTTAGGAGCACTACATAAGGTCCAATATTATATACACAAGATTCCTCCTTATTTTTGAAGAAACCAAATGATTTGATTATATCATCAAAATGAAGATTCCAACTTTGTGAGGCTTACTTTAATCCGTATATGGACATTTATAGCTTACAGACTCAGTGATCACCATCACTGGATGTGAAATCTAAAGGTTGCTCCATATAGATATTTTTCTCATGATATCCATTTAGAAAATAATTTTCACATCTATCTGTCAGATTTTATAATCGTAATAAGCTACAATAGTAAGCAGAGTGTGGATGGATTTCAGTATGGTTACAGATGAGAAGATTTTTAATAGGCAATGCCTTCGCACTGATTATAATCTTTTACCATGAGCCTAACTTTATAGGTCTCTACCTTACCATCTGTACCTATTTTTTTTTGTTAGATCTATTTATATCCAATGGATACTATACCCTCAGATGGATCTACTAAGATCCATATTTAGTTCGAGTGTATCGAGTCTATTTCTGATCTTATTACATCTAACCATTTCTTAGAATCGATGTCAGATATCGCCTCGTCAAAGATATTCGGATCATCTCCATGACCCTTATCTCCCATAAGAAATATTCTTCTACTTCCTCCATAAACATACCTATGTATCTTTCAGAAGAACGGAAGACTCTACTAGATCTATGAGGTGGTGGAGGAGCATTAACTACTGGCTCATGAATAATGGGTTCCTGAAGATCTATAGCTCGTTGCTCTTCAGAGATCTTCTCTTCAAGCTCAATTAACCTCCCACTACCTCCTTCCTCGATAAACTAATTTTTTAGAAATTTGACATGATGACTTTGTTAGAAAATATGTCTCAAAGCCAACAGTCAGTCTATTGATGATTGTGCTCACAATTGTAAATGTATATAAATTTTATTAATAAAATTATTTAATTTTTCATCATATTTTATCCATCTTATTTTGAACTCTTGTATTGTGATGAAGTTCTTAGGATTATATTTCATCAATAATGGAGGATTTATCATTTAGTCCTTAAAAGTATTCACGACCGAATGATATGCTGTTAATAGGATGATAGCAATATTGAATTTAGGTCATTATGTGCCATATGGTTGAGTTGTCCTCTTAATCAAGGAGTATGGAGACATTGGTATGGCATGCAGATAAAATATAGGAGTATATTCGCATCAAACATGACCATTTACTGAGCACTCTGTTGTCAGGAATAGCTCATGAAGGGTATGGGTATAAGTATCCTTCCGACTTAAGATCACCACGGTGACTTATAAGCAACTCTCTATACTTTAGTATCGAACCATCTAAATTTTAATTCAATGACAGAAGGCTACTGGATGCAGTCAAGTACTTATTAAGTTGGTGTGTGAGTCAAGATGGAATTGACCCCTCTGAATTAGAAGGCGATATGCATCAGTGTATTTCAATTTAGTAAAATTTTGATCAAGATAGTTCATATGATGGATTTGAAAGGTTAAATATAATGTGATTGACTATATTAGGGTTGACAGTCAAACCCTAGGTCACCTTGAGCATTAGGATCAAAGGGATAAATTATACGGTAACTATATGTCAGTAGGTTCTAGAATCTTGCTTTATAATGCTTCGAACTATCTGAACATCAGGTCCCATTGCTAGATGGTTACATCGATTAGTATAGAAATTATTCTATGCTATCGACTTAGGTTTGAATCTATGAGTCATACACATTAGAAGATTAGGTCAGATCTATTGGCTGAAGAGTCTAATTGGATTGTGACTCTGGTGAAAAGTCCCATTGGGACTAGGACTCTAAAGAAGAATCTCATTGGACTGGGATTTTACTATTAATAGAGAATTAATTAGTAATTTATTTCTAATTGACTCAATTTGATTGAGCAAAGAGCTTTGGATCAATTCTAATTGAATTGGATTCAGTTTGACTTAGTTTGAGTTTGATTTGATCAAGCCTGATTGCAAAGAAATTTGATCTTGATTTGATCAGGATTTGGGCTCAACTAATTCCTAATTAGGTTAGAAATTTATTGAGATGATTTGAGCTCTAATTAGATTAGGTTTATTTCTATCAGTGTGTTCAAACCAGATTTGATTTGGTTGAGAATTAAATCAGAAATAAAAGTCCAAGCCAATAGAGACTATCTCTTTCTCCTTGCGCCACCTTGGATACACCTCCTCTCTTCTCAATGCCGAAATAGTTGTGGCATGCAATTTTTGGTGTGAAGAGAGAGGGCCCAATAAGGGTGGGTGGCAAAGCATGATGAGTCATGTTCTTTCTCCTGCCTAATTTAAATAATCTGAATTAGAGATAAGAAGATAAGAAGGAAAGAGATTTTTTATACTTGGAAGAAGGGTGGTGCCTAAAGATTTTTTCCTTAAATCTTTTGAAGAGTTTTTTGACATGAAAAAATTTTGATTCCTTCTTCACACCAACACCAATTTTTACATTTTTTGGATGCCAAAATTGATGGTTGGCATGGAGATATTGGCACCCTTCCCTTTGACCAAACCCTAATCCCTTCTTATATAAAGGAGTCTCCAATTGTTGACGCCATATGTTCTTCTCCTTACTGGTTTTATTTTTCCTCTAGAGCTCTTTCTTCTCCCCTTTTCCTCCTCTAGATCTTCTTCTTCTTTGCAGCATCCAAGAGTTTTGAAGAAGAAAGAAGACATCAGCCTTGAAGATTCTTGCAAGCTAGCACTTTCAAGGAGCCTGATCTGCACCGATCTTCATGTGGATGATCTGTAGAGGCCAGATATCTTCGTGCATCTGTGAGTAATTTGAAGAAGCACCTATCCAAGTGTTGGACTAGTAAAGATCAATAGTTTACAGTTTGATAATGGTTCCTGAACTTGTTTGATTATTCTTGATAGATCAAAGGATTAGATCTAGACTGCAACATTGATTAGATTGATGCAGATTTTATTTTCAGATCTTAAGTACATGTTAAATCATATTATAGGTCTAGACATGGCAATCTAGATTAGATCTTATGCATGTATATTAGGTTAAATTATTTAATCTAACAGATCTGCTGCATAAAATTTTGAAATTGCATGCATAGTGCTGCCTATCTTTCCTTCAATTAGTATTAAAGCCTTGTTCTTATGATATAATTTAATATACTTTTAGATCTAATTATATATTATTAGTGTTAGATATATACCCTAGATGCTAGATTGGCTGACACATTCCTGTATAGATCTAAGGGCAAATTTATAATTTTGACTATAAATGAATAAAAGGGTTATTCTACTATCACATTGTATACATTATGTCTGTGATACATCCTTTGAGTTAGTAGGAATGTTAATTCATATTTTCAAGAGTTAAAATTTAAGATATAAATTTACATAACTAACTCATAAACAGCTCCTGACTATAGGATCATCACGTGGATGGTGATCAATCTGGAAGGTTGGTGTACGATCGCTTCCTTAGGGTAGATGTGTCTTGAGTCTACAGTGTAGAGACACCAGAATGAGAGTACAAGTATTCATTGAGAACGAGAGTGCTGAGCGTGACCACCTCGAGCAGTCATAAGGAAGTCTACCTTCTCGTCGATGACTAGCTCGATGCTGCAGCTGTGTGTCTAGTTCTTTGACTTGAGGTGCATCGACAGTTCACCTTGAGTGTGTTATAGTTTGACTATACCATAACTCGATCTTCTAGCCATTCGAAATCCTGTGGTGTATGTTGGCTATAGCATATTCATTGTAGGAACCAAATCGCACCAAGATGGG
>KE508588.1:28096-38622 GCA_000441515.1 Elaeis oleifera | reverse complement strand
ACCTATCAGATTGCTCCAAGTGCCCTCTGGACTCCACTACCGATCGATCTTCTACAGTGATCGACATCAGGTTGAATTTCTTTTAGATTTTGTCGACGGCCGAACTTCACCAACAGCAGGTCGCTACTAGTACCAGACTTTGCTCGGACTCCTACGGGAGCTGGTCCGTCTCAGCCAAGCTCCTACGGGAGCGAACAGATCCACCCGGACTCCTACGGGAGCCGGACCACTGCCCCAAGTCTCTATTGCAAAGAGATACGGACTCCTACGAGAGCCGAACGTCTTCTCCAAACTCCTACCGCAGAAAGGCTTGATTTCCTACGAAAGACGGTCCGTTCGCCCGAACTCCTAAGAAAGACGAACTCCAACAGCAGGTAAACTTCTTCCGAACCCTACGGGAGCTGATTCACCCCATCCAGATTCCTACAGGAGCTGGTTTATTTCATCCGGACTCCCACAGGGGCCGGTTTGCTCCATCCGGACTTCTACAGGAGTCGGTTTATTTCGTCCGGACTCCTACGGGAGCCGGACTTCTTCTAACCTCTATTGCAGGAAGATTCAGTCCGAACTCCTACGGGAGCCGGACTCTTTTTTCAGACTCCAATTACAGACAGACATCGTCCGAACTCCTTCAACGAACGGTCTACTCCGAGCTCCGACTACAAGAGGATTCCAGCCGAGCTTCCTCAATAAACTGTTCCTGTCCGGGCTTCTACAAAAACGAGCTCCAATCGGGCTTCTATAATGGATGGACCCCCTCACAGTCAAATGAACTCCCACAATAGACGAACTCCAACAACCGGACTACCCCAATGGCCAACCTACCTCCAACAGTGTCAACCGACCTTCATTAGTTTCGTCTGAACTTTAACGATACTCCGCAGATTCCTCCAGTAAATAGGCTTCTGCGACACCTCCCGAATTCAGCCATCGGACGATCTTCCACCAGACTCCTCATGTAACCAGGTCTCCCCAGCAGACAGTCTTCAAATGAACCTCCACACCAGGCCGATACCAGCTGAGCTTCACCAACAGGGATTCTCCAACCGAACTTCCACAGCAAAACGACTTCAGCCTACGCAGTGCCAACGTCTGAGACACCCGTCATCAGCGGATCCGTCAACAATCTCAAAAACATTCGAGCTTTTCTCAGACTGGAAATCACTCCACTCCTCCGGACACCCCTTACCGAGCTTCTCCTGACGAGCTCGAGCTCACTGACAGGCCACCATAATGGCCACAATGTCACTCCACTTTCTGTAACGGACCCCACGCGGCTCCATCATGCTCTGGTAAGTCACGACAGCGGACATCTTTCCACTCTCCACAACCGGCCCACGTGACAGGACATAGCGATGTCCACGTCCCCGCTCCACAACCCTCCATAACAAACTCCTGAACGGCCCACTGCCAGGCGGTTACAGGCGTCGCCATCAAGTCTGTTGCGCCCTCTGCCGATAAATAGGCCCCCAAATATGTTATTTCTAAGCTCTAGTCTCTATCTCAAAATTCTGCTAAAATCTCCATTCGAGCACTCCATTCTTGTTGAGGCAGAGAACTGACTTGAGCGTCGGAGGGTCTTGCCGGAGCAACCCCACCTCCGGTTTAGACTTCTTTGCAGGTCCCGATGGCGACCGCGGCACCCTCGATTCCAGCATCTCCGACGTCGGTGGATTTTTGCAGCAACACTCATCAATTGATTTAATTGCATATTCCAATGCTGATTTTGCTGATTGCAAACTTGATAGAAAAAGTTCTAGCGAAATATGTCAATTTTTTAGATGTTAACTTAATTCTTGATTTAGTAAAAATAAATTTGATAGTATTATTCATAGTAGAAGCCTAGTATATCACAGTCGGAAGTTGTTGTGCTCAAATTTTATAGATTAAGTAACAACTAAAAGACTATGGAATCAAATTAAATAAGATACCTATGAGATGTGATAATACAAGTGCAATCAATCTAACTAAGAATCCTATTCAACACTCAAGAACTAAAAACCTTAAGATAAGACATCACTTCATAAGAGATCATGTTTAAAATGGTAATATATTGCTAGAATTTGTTTGTATTGATAAATAATTGACAGATATTTTTACCAAATCTTTTAGTGAAGATAGTTTCAGCATAATTAGAAGGGAATTTGGTGTTTGTGACCCCTTTGCTTAAATTTTCTCAAAACTCATAGATACATCAAACCCATTGATCCCTCTCATTTAATATTTATCCACTCTAATCTCCTTAAATTCTTATCTCTGAACCTCCCTTAAAAAAATCAGATTTTCATTCTACTTGGGCTTGAGTCGACTCAAGGTTTAGTCTGAGTCGACTCATGCTTGAGTCGACTCAAGGTTTAGTCTGAGTTGACTCATGCTTGAGTTGACTCAAGAATTTATTGAGTTGACTCATGGTCAGAAACGCAGTTTTTAACCTGAGCTTGTTCTTCCCCTATTCACTTCACACTTTCACTATTTAACCTAAAAATCCTCTTTAAGGCTATGAGGACCCCAGTTGACCCTTCCACCTATCGTTTTCCTTCCAAATTCCTCTAATTTGTCTCCATGTACGTAATGGGGCTGCGAAGAAAGAGTATCACCATCTGTCACAAGAGATCTAGGGTTGTGCACAAATCTAAATGTGGATCAAACAGTGACTTGAACTATCAAGAAGGTACTGCCACCACACCTCATCATTCTCCCACCCCTTCTTCTCCCTCTGTTACATCTCTTCTCGATCGACAAGTCATAATAGGGCACAATGTGGATTTTCATTTCTTTGATCAAGAAGGGCTTTGCATTGGGACATGGATTCGCTGGTAGGGTTGGCAATGGTTCTTCTCCTTGAATCAACCAACTTATCCGCAACTGGTACAGGAGTTCTACCAATCCATAATGTGGAGAGACAACAACATTGGCTGCACGATTAAAGGTGCCACATTTCTTCTTACTCTTAAGAGGTTAGGGCAGATCTGGGGCCTGCAATTTGAGGGTGTTGCTCCTCAACATCCGTTCGACAGAGATCAGGCTCTGCGATCAATCATGGGAAGGGAAGATGTAGACAGTATTTTTGAGCTGCAAGCGAACTGCCTATCTATGGAAATAAGGGTCCTTAGTCACATAGTGGCTAGGATCATCTTTCTTAAGATTGGGCGATTTGATCTTGTTCCCAAGTGAGTGATAGAGATTATGGATTGTATTAACCAGAGACAGTCTTTGAACCTCCCACTGTTGATCTTCATGTAGATGCAAGACAGAGTTGGGAGAGCTAGGGCATGCCTTCCCTATGGTATGGCTCTCACTTTGATATTTTGGGAGGTTAGGATTGATCTTGAGGGGTAGTTGTTCGTGGATCTATGCCATACTGAGACATACGATGAGCGAACTCTAATTGGCATGGGGTACCATAGAGTTGGTCAGAGTTAGGTTCGATGCGTATCTGGACAGGAGCTATCGAGACCCATGGAGGAGGGAGGACCGAGCCACCAAGCGGGATTGATTCTGATGTTCCTCCAATGCAACCCACTGATCCATTCATGACTCCTCCTAGTCGCTCAATGAGATCTCATCCCGCTCACATGCACTTGGATGATGATCAGATGGTGAGGTTGGGATAGATTGTGATTGATGGACTTCGACCTCAGTCGGATCGTATAAAGGCCCAACTTGGGAGACTCTCATCTGAAGTCAGCAGCTTAGCTTAGAGGTTGGATGTCCTAGAGAGTAGAGATAGATTGAGAGTATCCCAAGACTTCACCTCTCCTCTTCTTGCTTTGATGGGTAGCTTATGGACTTACTGCAGACTCATGCCCCTATAGTAGCAGCAGCACCATGACTTCAGCAGCAACACCATGACTTCAGTTGCAACAGAGGCAGCACCTGCAGATGTTACTTTGAACTTATTTAGTCACTTGATTCGCAGCCACCCCTGAGTGCACCCATCCAACCTTCTATTTAGCCACCTCCTAGACCTCTTAGGATATACTCTAGACCAGCTATAGAAGGTCCCTCCACTCGTACTAGGAGTAGGAGATCTGGTTTCCCCATCATTAGTACCAGCTCCTCCACCACCCTTGAGGTTATCTCATTCGATGAGGATCAGACCTACCTTATGTTCTAGTTGTCTTGCTTGTGTCCTAGATATTATCTTAGTGTCCTAGTACCTAGTTTGTGCTTTAGCTTTCAGTTTATATGTATGTTTTCTTGGTGGATATTGTACTATAATTGATTCATTTTTTGTATATAATATATGCATGATGGTCATTGTACTTCCTTATCATATTAATGAAAGCTAACTCTTATTTTACTCTTGAGCTTTATTACTTTCGTATTTGATGATGACAAAAGGAGGAGAAAAGGTATATATTTAAGTGCAAATTGGCACAAATTGACTTAAGTGGCACATAAAGCAAATTGGCACTTGGCACAAAATGGCACATAAAGTATTCAATTGATTCAAAGTGGCTCAAATTGCTTTTAACAAATAAATAAGGGGAGGATCCTTATGTTCAAATTGGTTGTTGATACTTACAAAAGGAGAAACTCTACACTATGATCTGAATTTTTTAAATTAATTTGAGCATGCTGTTTGAATTCTTGAGATTATGAATCATAACTCCAAATTTCCCTTAAGATGTCAATTCATTGTGAAATGATACTATGATGATAAGTTTATTCTTTACTTTGAATAAACTTGAAATTGAAAATATTATGCATGCACTCAAAAATTTTGTCATCATCAAAAAGGAGAGATTATTGATCCTAAATTTGGTTTTGATGAATAACAAAATATTTAAATATATTTGGTACTATTGATTTATTTGAGTATTTGAAGAGAAGTTTCAGGAAGCTGGGACCCTATCTCAATGAAGCTTAATAATTTTGAATAGAAAATTCAAAGAAAGAAGAGTTAAAGAGGTTAAGCCAAATATTTTCAAGAAATAAGGCCTTGAGCTGACTCAAGAAAATGTTGAGTCGACTTTGACATGCATTCAGCACTTGGCACAGACTTTGAGTCAACTCAGACACAGGATGAGTTGACTCAAGCACGCAGACTGGTATCAATACTGGCAATGAGTCGACTTAAGCATAGTGTGAGTCAACTCCCTAAGAAAGATAGGGAAACTATTTTTGATCCTGTCGTTTGAGCCAACTCAAGAAGACCATAACCTAACTCATGAGGACCTTGAGTCGACTCAAAAGATTGGATGAGTCAACTCATTAGCTCCTGACAGCTCTAACAGCTAGCTTTCAGAAAACTACAGAATTGATCCAAAAAGCTTCAAACAGCTATTTCTCATGCTCTAATAGCTATAAATTTATTTTAATGATGCTAGCCTGGATTAAAGGGTGTCTAAGCTATTATTAAAGTAAGAGAACTTAAGAAAACAAAGGGATGAGAGAGGAAAATCTGAAATACATTCAAAAATTCTGTTCAATCCTTCAAGAAAGCTTTAAAGAGTTTTTATTCCATTTCAACCACCCAACCTACTGTGCAATCAAGCCATTCTCAAGTGAAGAAAGGAAGCATTTATTGCAAAATCCATCCAACCTCTCATTTTGTACATCAAGTCTCACATCAGCTCATTATAGGAGTTTGTGTTTGTATTTAAATTTCTATACTTACATATTTGTATTGCAAGTTTTAATAGGATTTGAACTAAAGGGATAGGCTCATCCAAGTCTTGAATTAGATTTGTACAAGCTTAGGAGTGGCTTGGGGATAGATTTCGATTGGTAAGCCCACAAGACCAACTGAATTCAGATTATAATCCTAAATAATCTTACTATAATCAGTTGATTATAGTGAAATTCCTAAGAAGATTGCTTGAGGAATGGACATAGGTGTTTGGGATCAACACCAAACCACTATAAATCTTTTATTTGTGTGTGTGATCTTGATCTTGAGTTATTTACTTTCAACTTTTATTTTTCTACATATCATCAAACTGCATTCACTTCATACACACTTAAGTCTACACATTCTTGTTTAAATTAGTAAAATTCTTTTGAAAATCCAATTCACCCCCTCCTTCCCCCTCTTCTTGGATTATATCTCTGGGCAACATCACCGAACATGGATCTTAGGCCTTAGCCCTTTCTCAAATCTTCTAGCATTAATGCCATTAGTAGCTGCCAAGTTTGGAGCAAAATGAGAAAGCTCTATGGATTTGGCCTCATATTGAACCACTATCATGCTCCCTTGGATTAGCCTTGCAAATTCACTCTCTTTCTTAAATCTCAGACTTTCAAGGAAATACATGTCCATGAACTCTTGATGGAAGATGTCTTAGATAATAAGCCTATCACTCTCCTGCTATCTCTTGATGGCTTCCCACCATTCGAATGCTTTCTCCATTTCCTTGAGCCACTTTAGTGACTCAGTGGGATCAGTAGAGCCTTCAATAAAAATAATTCACAAGGTTTAATGACAATAAATTAATATTTATTCCAAAATAAAAAAATAAAGTACAACTAGGGTCTTATGCTCTCACTGCTCCCCAAGCCCCATATATTCTTTTGGATCTAAAAAATAGAATATAAAAGTGAGCTTTAAGAGCTCAGTAAGTTACCAATATCTTTAATTTATTTAAATATTTGTATAAAATATAAATTTCAATTCATGGGCATACTAAAAAAATCAACACATATTTGAAATATATATTTTGCTTGAAATAAACTTTTCAATCACTCAAAGGTTGGCCTTCTACTCTCGTTCTCTACTCCCTCTGACTATGGCCTCGATCAGCCTGTGACTAGCCCCAAAGAACTTGATTTCTATCTACAACATGTCGTTCATCGATTATGCACTAGTGATCACTCCATAGGAGGTCTGGAAGGAAACTAACTCCAATATTATCTAGAGAAATGTACTCTCATTAATACGTGCCAACGATTAGCCCTACTTGGCTAGGCCCAAAAAAAAATTAGCCCCTGACTATAACACACTATCTGTCGATGTGCATCAGTGATCACCCTACTAGAGACCCAAAAGGTGACTATATCTTAAATCCATGTGATCATAGTCGGACTAAAAAGCAGTGAACTGACACACAACACATCTTGATACAAAAAATATATAATTTATTTTTACTAAACATGCATATTCGATCAAACATTCCATAAAATATTTTCATGTAGAGCATGTAAGATAATTAATTTAAACAAAAATGCTATAGCAATAGATAAATATAGAAGTCAAATATCATACACAATAAATATATTAGGGTGGAGGTAACTTACAATTCCTATCCTAGATTTCTACGAAACATCACCAATCAGGAATATCAACCAAAATCTAAAATATTAAAATAGCTTATTAGAGTTTTAAGTAGAAGATATCCAATTTACACTATCGAATTTGGTTTAACATCCAATAATAGGATCTAAGTATTTATCAAATATAGATCTCTAGGTGAAAATCATGGTTACTTGTATGTGATGGATTTATCAAATTTCGTTGCTATCTAGATCTACGATTTCACCTGATCAATTCAAAATCTCTAAGTCAAACCTAATTTTGTAGTTTAAAGAAAAGTTAGAAATTTAGGCTCGATTCGGATCAATTGAAATAAAGAAGAGAGGAGAGAGTGAGTGTGACTTGGGTAAGATTAGATTTGGGCTTTGACTCATCAATGATCACAACATCTAGTGTAAGAATTAGAAGAGAGAGAATAACTAGAATTTATAGAGATTAATAATTTAGAAAAAATAAGAAGAAAAAGAGAAAAATTAGAGAAAATAAGAAGAAGATGATGAAAATGAGAGAAGGACAAAAGGGAAAGAAAAGGAAAGAGGAGAGAAGAGGAGTGGAGGGCCTAGCAGATGGCAGCTGAGGAGGTCAAGGTGGTCACTGGCCGATGGTGGTGGTGGCCAAGAGGAGTGGCTGAACCAAAGAAACATCCTAGAACTAAGTGTTTGATCAGCTAGAAATAGGGAAAATCTGGCTCAAATCAAGGGAAATAGAGGAAGCTAAGAGAAGAAGACTCACCGACGATCAATGGAGGTGGCGAATCCCAGTCAATGGTTACAATTTTTCGATAGTTCAAAGGAACAAAATTGAGTCAAAATAGAGCAGAGAGAGAGAAAGAGGGGTTTTAGGTGGTCGGGCTTGGGCTAAGGTGGCTTGTCTACCATCGGAGAGGAGGAAGGGAGGAGAGAGGGAAGCGAGTTCGGTGATGCCAAATGCAAGGGAATGGGGGATTTAAATAAGAAAAAGGATCGAGAGGATAAGACCAGCTTAACAGCGATTGTTCGTAAGTTGCACCAGCCTCCAATAATTGTCGGCAATTCGTACCGACTGGAGGATCACAAATCGATCACTATTGGGTGGCCTTATCACTAATCGATGGAAATTAGCAAGGGATCAAAATCTCCTCTATTTCGATCTCAAAAATTTTGAAAATTCAAATTAAAGTCAGCAATGGATTTACCGACTTCACTTCAAACTGGCTCAAGTGAGCTGGATTTCATATATATAGATGATTTTGTTAAAAGATTCTTATCTCTACTGATAACAGACTCCAGTAATGTTAATACCGACCAACTCCTGGATTTACGAACTTGAGAGGGCAAGGAGATCGGCCCAACACTATCTTTTCTAAGCAATTGCTCATATATAAAGCCAATCCTCATAATTAAATCAATTGTAAACATTTAGGATCCCTAGTAGAAAATTATAGAAAAGTAAATGATTGCACGATGCTAGTCCAGAACCCCTGACCGCATTGCTCCAAACCAATCAAGAACCTAAACCCTTTATCAAGAAAGTAGAGAGAGAATAAGTAAAGAACAAAGAGAAAAGGGAAGAGAATTTTTTTTGTTTCTTTCTCCCTCTCCCATTTTCTTCTTCCTCCCCTTATTTCTTCTTCCTCTTCATGGAAAATAGGGAAGGGAGGAGGCCCTAAGCTAGCCACCCCCCATGGTGGTGACCTCCAACAACGATCCATGATGATAGAAACAACCCTCAGTAATGTGAGCCATAATCAATGGCTGATGGTGTGGGAGAAAAAGGAAAGAAAGAAAATAGGGGAGAAGAAAGTATATGTTGGGATGAAAAGATGACAAATAGAATTATATCTAGGATAAATTCTACCTGCTTTGTGCAAATTAAAACAGACAATAACTCAATAATATCAAATCCAATGAATATAAATAAAATCAAGCACAAGGATACCAGATTTATGTTATGAATCTTCCACTCTATAAATAATAAGATTACTACAAATCTTTTCTAAATCAACTAGAGGCTATACAAATATATCTTTAAGACTAAATCTTGGTTGCCACAACAAAATATTCATAGATTAGATTTCAATAATAAACAGGGATAGGTCTCACCAAAATGCGTGGATGCTTGAACCAATTTGTGGAGAAGACTTTTCAAAGATCAAAATTTTTCAACTTATAGCTCTCGATGTTAGAAACAACATACTAAATTTTATCAAAATCATGATAGAATCAACCATCCGATCATCCGACAAAGTGGCCCTAAATCTTTTAGTTTCTTTCTTCTCCCCTTGCCGTGGCTTTTGTTTTCCACACATGCTTTTGGTTGCAACTTTTCTCCTCGCAACTCTGTGGTTTTCACGAGCTGCCATGCAAGCTCCACGCACCCTTGTTGTCCATTAAATAGGGCATTAATAGAGTTCTTTTTGGACTCTTCTTTCCCCCTTTTTTATTTTAATAGGATTCTATCCCATATGAGGGATTTCCAACAAATCTACTCCTTCCAACTCATGTGGAAGGTTCCACCAACTCAAATGTATGGTTCTCATGTAGAGATTTCATCTCCTCCTGCATGGCTTTTAACCACTTTTCTTTTGTGTATATGACATGGTCTCTTGAAACATTCTGGCTTTCCTCATCAATCACCATCACATACTCATACGAAAGATATCTTTGAGAAGGCTGACACTCTCTGGTAGACCTTCTCAGCTACTGTTCTACCATTTGCTATGCAAGAGCTTGCTCACTATACTCATTTGATATACTGTCATCCTGTGTAGGCACATCATTCATCATATCACCATTCTCTACAGTCTGTCAATCATCAACATCTACTCTGGCTTGAGACATAAGAGATGGATCAATAAATAACTCTGTAGTAGACTCTAGCTTATTTGCTTTTTGATGTCCTCAATGGTTTGATCATCAAAAAATACTATGTCTCGACTTCTGATCAGCTTCTTCTCTACTAGATCCTATAGTCTATATCCAAACTACTCATGTCCATACCCAAGAAAGATGTACTTCTTTGACTTACTATCAAACTTTGACCGCTCATCTTTAAGAATATGAACAAAGGCCCTACATTCAAATACTCTGAGATGGTTATAATGTTGGAGAACGTAGGCGATTTCATGCATGTATTTAAAAATTTTTGAATAAAATATAATGAAAGATAATTAAATTAATCAAATTAATTTAACATACATATGATCTAATCATCAAATCAACCCACTCTAGGATCTATAACATGATATATTGTATATAAAATCTAAAAAATATTGAAGATAAAATTAGCAGGC
>KE508585.1:44970-61672 GCA_000441515.1 Elaeis oleifera | reverse complement strand
CAATACAAGATTGCTCAACCGTCAACAGGTTAACGATTGGCTTTCGGGATATATTTTCCAACAGGTCCAAGCTTGTCTGTCTTTAAATGCTTTACATAAGTCGGACATCTCCAAATCCTGAGTTGTGAGAGTACTGGCTTACGTCTTGACCATATCTCATATGGTATTTATTTACAGACTTGCTTGGGATCTTATTAAGTATGTAGCAGGCAGTTCAAGAGCATACCTCCAAAATGAGATTGGCAGAGTCGTAGAGTCCATCATGGACTGAACCATGTCTAACAGTGTTTGATGTCTCTTTTTTGACATCCCATTATATTATGGTGTTTTAGGAGTCTATTGTGAGAGTATTCCATTCTCTTTTAGATATGTCAGAAAATCATTGATGAGGTATTCACCTCTTCGATCTGATCGAAGAATTTTAATATTCTTTCAGTCTATTTTTTACTTCACTATGAAATTATTTATATATTCAAATGATTCAGATTTGTGCTTCATAAAGTAGACATACTTATATCTCGATAGGTCGTCAATAAATGCAATGAAGTAATAATATCCTCCTTTGGCACCTATGTTCATAGGTCCACATACATCTGTATGTATTAGACCTAGAACATCACTGGCTTGCTAATCTTTTCTTTAAAAGGTGACTTGGTCATCTTACCAAGAAGATAGGATTCGCAGGTCGGTAATGATTCACAATCATTAATTTCAAGAACATCTTCTTTGATTAATCTGTCTATCCTATTCTTGTTCATATGATCTAACCTATAATGCCAAAGGTACGAATCACTGATATTATCTGTCCTAAGGTGATTGTTCGATGTATACATTACACCAACAGACTGTGATACTAAGTATATGCCATGTTTCAATTATCTTCGTATGATTTTAGTATCATTCATAATGATATCATAAAATTATTTTTATTAAAATTTAAAATCAAGTTTGGCCAAAAGGCCTATAGAGATGACATTCATCATAAAGAAAGACAATAATGACACTCATCTAACATGATACTACTAGACTCGAAATAAGCTGCATAGTTTCTAAGGTTAGAACTAGAACAAGACTTCCATCTCTAACATTCAAGAACTACTTGCCTTCTTTAAACTTTCTACTAACCTGTAGTCCTTACAACAAATTATAAATATTAATTGGACTTCCGATATCCAATACTTAAGTAGTAGTATCACATATAGAGAAATTACAAGGAGTTATCATATAAGTACCTTGTGAAGCAATAGATTACTTGCTTCTCTTATTCTTTGGCCTGTTTGGATCAATAGAAGCTATATATGCAGGATAGTTTCTCTTTCAATGACCTAGTTTCTTGCAGAAGAAGCATTCTGTCTGGCTCTTATTGACTTTCGAATTTTTGCTCTGCTTTGGCTTTGGATCGATGGCATGAACCTTTTGTACCTTCTTCTTCTTTTTCTCTTGGAGGAATGATGACCTATAGATGATCCTCCCATGACATGCACTAGCTCATTCTGGAGCTGATGGTCCTTCTCAAATATCTGCAGCAACCCTAGCAAATCATAGTAGTTCACTGCAGGCTTGGTGTTTCTATAATGACTCAAAAAGATAGATAACACTTTGGTGGCCCCCTCTCTCTCTCCTTTCATGTCTAAACAAAGAGGGGTGGGCCCCTCTTTCTTTCATCTGCCCACTCCAAGGTATGCGCCCTTGGTCTTTGCAAAAAGAGAGGCATGTGCCTCCTCTTTCTTTCCAATTAATCCTTGCCACAAAAAAAAATCAAAGGAGAAGATAAGGAGATTTGTTTGCCAACTAATTGGCTTGATCCAATCCTTTTTGAGCCCACAAATAGGTGTCTAGCTAAACTCAAATCAAATTAATTTAGATTAGGTTCAAGGTTATGGACTTGATCCAATCCTTATCTAATAAGGAATCGAAGTCCAGAGAAGAATTGGATTTAACCATGTGCTAGCATGGTTCTCTTAAGCCCAATAGGATTTACTAAATCCTAACCCAATTAGAACTTCATAAGTTTAAATGGTTAATTCAAGATTAATCCCTTAATGTATGATCCTATAGATTTCATTCTATCTGATAGTGAGATATATTGTGATCTCCATCACAATATCATCAAAACTTGTTTTGATGGATTGGAACAATTCTAGCTCTATCCTTCAAGGATCATTGATCATCAAGACGATGTCTGATGAGTCCCACAATCCACCAGTGATACCTAGCGGTATGTAGTGGCAATCTAGTAGAATAAAAGTGTGAACTCCTTGGTACAGTTATCATATGATTCAGTCTTTCTATTGTGAGTCCTGACGTAACGGAGATCATGAAGAACTTGTTAGACCCCATCGTCAGTCATATGCTAGACTGGCTGGACTCGAGCTCACTTGTGAATCCCATGAAAATTATTTTTAGTATTCACACTTGTTTTAAACAAAGACTTTTTGAACTTAGTCTCACAAATCACATAGGGCTTCTTCTTTTCTATCAAAGTCAATAGATTCTTTCTAGGTGCATCCTATTCCTAACAGCGAATCTGAACCTACTGTAGCCAATATACACAGTAAGGATCTGAATGGCTAGAAATTAAGAGAATGTGCAGTCAAACTCAGTAGCCTCGCTGCGAGTAGTCGATGACACCGCAGGTTAAAGATCACTCACACCACTACAGCATCGAGATAATCATTGATCAGTGAGTAGACATTCAAGTGATTTTTTGTGTTGGTCACGCTCAGTATAAGTTATTCTTTAACAACCATCCACACTCTCACCCCAACATCCCTACACTATGGACCTGAGACTCATCTGTCCATAAGAGAGGTGAGCAGTGCATCAATCTTAAATGGATTGATCACTGTCCTTCGTGACGATCCTTTGATCAAGAGTATCTAGAAGCTAACCACTAATTAATGTATGTCTTAAATTCTCAACACCATGAGAATATGTAAAAATCATCTTTGTTAATTTTTGGGACAAATCATGGACACATAAACATGATTGAAAAAAAAATTACTTTATTAATAATAAAGTATTACAAGTACAAAGATAAATTCTGAAAATATAAATATATTAGCCAACAATTGACTTCTAAGACACTCATCTAATAGAGTTAGCTCGAAAAGATCTCAAGTCGACTCCAATCAAAATTGAGTCAACTCGATAAGTCTTCCAGCAACTCCTTATTAAAATTCAGGTCAGGATATTTTGCATAAGCAATTTCAATATTTCAGATAGCATTCTTATCCTACGGTTCATATAATGAAAAGTCAAGTTTGCTCAGGCATTCAATCTGCTCAATCATATACAATACATGATCGATGATCGATGCTCCTTCTCGCATACAGACATTGAACATAGTATAGAAAGTTTTATGTCTCTCGACATCCTCAAAGGTACTGAAGGACTCATTCAACAATTGAATCATCTTCTCAGGTTATGCACCCTCGAACTTACAGCTAAAGTAAAGTGTACGCAATTAGGCTTATTGTCGATGTAAAATTAGCATCGATAAATATTTCTCAAAATAAAGAATTAATTAAAAAAATATTTATCGATGCAAAGCTAGCATAGGCAATAATGCTAATTCCCTATGCTTATCACTTATGTAGCCAATTAGTTTTTTAATTAATTTTTTTACAAACAATTTATCGATATAATTTTAAATTTAAATCTCATTTTCATCATTTATTATCTAACTAATTATCATTAAAGTATTATCCCAAAATCCAACTTGATTCAGTAGCCCTAGCTACATCGATCAATAAAATTTGATTTTGACGGTCACGAACGACTGCATGATGATGTGATAGATAGAGACCATCGATAGATTCAAAAATTTACAACAATAATTTTGATGATATTGGTAGCATACTAGCAAAATTTTACTTCAATCAGACATCATTATCATGGTTAATTTAGCATAGAATGATTTCAATCGTTAAATAAAAAATGAGTGATCAAAAGGTCAAATGACATCTGATTAAGGTGATTTTTTTGATAAATGATACTTGCTACTACTTTCATCATTTATATGGTGATGATCATAAAATTCAAACTATACGTATACAAATGATCCAAAATTATATATCTCTTGATACTCATTTTTAAAGCATTTGAAGTAATTATACTTGTGCTTTTGTAAGATCTGCTTAACGTATATGGTTCATATACGTATGGTTTGAATTTTATGATCATAATAGTATAAAGGATGTAAGTAGCAGAAAAGATTATTTATCTAAAAAAATCATCTTAATCGAATATCATTTGACTTTTTGATTACTCATTTTTATTTAATAATCGAAATCATCCTATGCTAAATTAATCATGATAATGATATCCGATTGCAGTAAAATTTTGATAATATACTACAAATATCATCAAAATCATCATTGTAAATTTTCAAACTCATCGATAGTCTCTATCTATCAAATCATCATGCGATCATTTATGACCGTCAAAATCAAATTTTATTGATCGACGTAGCTAGGGCTATCAGATTGAGGTGGTCTTTTGTGACAATACTCTAACGATAATTATTTAGATAATAAATGATGAAGATAGATTTTAAATTTAAATTATATTGAATATTTAGATAACGATAAATTATTACAAAAATAAAGAAATTAAATAAAAAGAATTAATTTGTCGATGCACAATATATGTAGAAAATAAGCTTAATTGCCTACGCTTAAAACTTGCATAGGTAATTAGGATAATTTCCTACACTAAATTAGCATTGGCAAAAATTTTATTTTATTAAATTTAATTTTAGTGAAATATTTATCGATGCTAATTTAGTGTAGGTAAATATTATGTTTACTGATGATATATTTTACATAGGTAATTATTATTATTTTCGATACAAAATTTATATTGGCAAATAGTTGCAAATATAAAAGAAGTTCGACGAACTCATTTCCCTCCACGCATTTTCATCTCCGCCCCACCCTCCTATTTCCCTCGAACCCTGTCTCCCTATCGAATCCACTCCCGTGCCCCTATTTCCCTCTCTCCCTCCCTCTCTCTCAGCTATCGCCGCTCTCACTATCGATCGTCACCACCGTTGGTCATCATCGCCGCCACTGACTTTCAAAGGTAATACTTTTTTTTGTGGCTCCGTGGGGAAGGGAGGAGTTGGGGGGGTTAGGGGTGGGGGTTGGGGCCAGGGGCAAACCATCGGGGCTCAGGGGAAATGGGATGGCTGTCATGGCCGAGTGCGGAGGACAGGGGAGTTTTGTGTTCCCACGAATGGCCATCGGGGTCCGAGGGGAGGGAAGGGGGTCGGTCGCACAAAGGCAAGGGTGGACTGCTAGAGCCCAAGAGAGAGGGGATGACCGTCGGGGCTAGGGGTGAAGGATGGGCAGGGTTTGTATTCCTACAAATGGCCGTCGGGGCTCGGGGGGAGGAGAGGGGGCTAGTCGCGCAGAGAATGGGGGTGGACCGTCAGGACTCGAGGGGGAGGGACGATCGTCGAGGATGGGGGCGGACAGTCGAGGGTGGAGCGATCAAGTTTGGAGTGGTTGTGGCATGCGGGGAAGGAGGAAAAATAAAGAATTATTTTTAAAATTATTTTTAAAATTAATAATTTATTAATTAAAATAATAATAAATAATAATAATAATAATAATAATAAGTATTAAAAAGTAATAATGATAAAGCTGTTAAAATAAAATATTTAAAAGAATTATTTTATAATGAAAATAATTAAGTTTTAAATAATGATAAAATATTATTTTAAAAAATAATTTTCAAAAATGTGAGGGGGCACTAATAGGGGCGGAGCGTTGGGGCTTGGGGGCTAGTGGTGTGGAGGTCGGGAGCGGACTGCTAGGGCTCGAGGGGAGGGACGGTCATTGGGGCTAGGGGTGGAGGACCATTTGACATTGGTATCAGCCCACAACCAATTGGACATGCCATTTTTCAACTGATACCCTCGAAAAGCAGCAATAAACTACCCTGAAAACACTCCATATCATTGCCTCACCGAATGCTTGCATTATTAGCCTTCACTAGTGGGCTCGCTCTAGTAGTAGAAGGCCCCACTTGCAAAATCCCAAGGCCCCTCCCAAAGCATCTAGCTTGATTCAAGTTATTGGTTTCATAGTCTGGATTAATAATAGGCACCTCGGCAACAAAACCTCTTCCCCTGCCACTACTGCCCCAACTAGAACAAGCACCTCTCCATGTTGCTTGGGTAGGCTTCAATTGAGTTGCATCTTCCAATTTTGTGGCATATCTTTGCTGGCTGTTACTCAAATTTATGCGAGTTAGCATTGAAAATTAACTAGAGTTCTCAATCGTAATATGTATGTAGCATTGTACAATTTCATCATGAGAGAGATCAGTGAGAGGGAGAGGGGAGGGCAAGTTATATAGAAGAAGCAAACATACTGGTATATCTGTGGTTGTCGTGAACCCTCATATTCATGCCACAGCTTTCATTCCACAATGTCTGCTTCTTTGGGTTCTGTGTTTTAATCCAAATCTGAACCTAATTTGCTTCATTAGGTTATATTTACTCCTTGTTGTTTTATGCACATTGCTTTTGCTTGCTATAATTTAATATTTTGCTTGTTTAGTCCCTGTATTTTATTGTGATTGTGATTTAATGTTTTAACTAGGATTAGCCAAATCCTCCAGCAAATTTTAATGCATATAAATGGTTGTTATTGATGAATTTATATTTTACAATTACTTGTTAATTTGACTGATTAATTAGGTGTTATTTTATAAAATTTGCATTGCATAGAACCATAGGTCTGGAATCCGGGTCGAGATTCAATCTGGGATCTGGGTCAGGATCTGATCCGAGATCCGGTTCAGATCTGGTTTATGATCCAATCATGATTTAATGCATGCATTGATGTAACTTTAGATTCTCCTTCAAGAGTCGGTCCCAGAGTCCCAAAATGGACTCTATGAACAGCTCTTGAATGCCTTGATTTGGGTAGTTTAGAATACATCAATTTTTATTGTTATTATCATATTTTTGTTCTATTATAGAAATTCTATTACAGTTATCTCATTTGTTCTTTGGGTACATATTAGATGTGGTTAAAATATGATCCATCTATATCGTGTACTTGGAGAACTGTAAGGAGATGTTGCCAGATTTTTTCTAGATGTGGAACAAAGAATAAAGCTATGGCAACAATAAAAGTGATACATTTTTGTAAAGGATAGGACCACACCTATTGGGAAGGAGTTGATGGAGTTAGTATTCATTAATCTTATTATTGTTATTAGAAATAGATAGGATCATGCATTTTAAAACTTTTTTTATAACACATACTTTAATGATATACATTTCTCGTGGATAAATGAAAAATATCGACAAGAGTTGGATGAATGCTCACTCTATCATCTTACCTGAATATCGATAAGGTGTTAGGGATTTTATAAGATTTGCATGAGAAAGAGTTGATGATCTCAATAGAATCAAATGTCCTTGTTGGAGATGTCACAACAATTACTTCCAGCCTACAGATATAGCATTGGAGTACTTGTTGAATTGGGGTATGGATCCAAGGTATACTATTTAGGATTTGTATGAGGAATGTAAACCTACTAACATAAGAGACCAACATATGGATCAATAGCCTGAATCAATTAGCATCAATGAGATGTTAGATGATTTATACGAAGAGGCACTTTTTGAAAACTCTCCTGACAACTCTCCTGACAGTATGGATAATGCAAATGATGGATATTTTGAAAACTCATTAGAGATGCTAAGGAGCCATTGTATCCAAATTGTAAGAAGTTCTCGAAGCTTGAGTATTTAATAAAGCTTCTCCATGATAAAATCATGTTTGGTTGGAGTCAAAAGTTCTTTGACTTTATATTGAACTTAATCAAGGAGGCATTATCGGATGGTGAAAAACTTCCACAATCATATTCAGAGACAAAAAGATATATGTGTGAACTTGGATTGGGTTATACATCGATACATGCATGCAAGAATGATTGTGCATTATTTATAAAGAGCATCAATACTTAGATTGTTGCCCAGAATGTGGTGAGTCAAGGTATGCTGAAGATTTCAAAAGAGGTAAGAAGCAGCCTCACAAGATTTTGATACTTTCCATTAACACCAAGACTTCAAAACTTTATCAGTCATCGAGGACCATTGAGGTGATGAGATGGCATCATGAGATGAGAATTTCTGAGGATAACATCATTAGTTATCCAACTAACTCTATAGTTTAGAAAAAATTGACAAACAATATCCTTATTTATTAGTGACCTATGCAACATTCATCTTGACCCAGCATCTGATGGTTTCGATCCATTCGAGACCATGAGCAATGCTTATAGTATGTGGCTAGTTATGCTAATGCCGTATAATGTTACACTATGAAATACATGAAAGGGCCATTTATATTTTTATCATTGCTTATTCTTGGATCTACAGCTCCCGATAATGAGATGATGTTTATCTGCGACCCTTAATCGATGAATTGAGAGAACTTTGGGAGATTGGTGTTGTAACATATGATTCAGTTAGTAAAAAAAATTTTGATTACATGCGATGATAATGTGAACAATTAATGATTTTTTGATATATGGCAACCTATCTAGATAGAGCATAAAAGGATATTTGCCACATCCAATTTGCAATGGTGATAGCTGCTCCATTAGACTAAAGCATGGAAGAAAATTGTCCATATGTATCATCACTGATTTTTACCATCTAATCATTTTTGGAGAACTCATCAGAATCTATGCTTCAATGGAAAATCAGATATGAATGGGCCACCTTGTGTGATGAGTGGAAATGACATATTAGCACAATTAGAAGCTATTGACAGTATCAAATTCGATAAAATTTCTAGGAGTCAAAAGCAAAAGTGTAATGAATCAGAGTTGAACTGGACGAAGCGGAGCATATTTTTGAATTACCTTACTAACAACATCTCCTACATCATCATAACTTGGATGTCATGCATATTGAGAAGAATATTTGTGATAATATTATTAGGACACTTCTTAACATCAAGGGGAACAAAAGATAATCCGAATTCTCGACTAGACTTAAAAAGAATGGGATTATGGCATGAGTTGCACATGGTGACCTATGACGGTGTGAAATACTTAATGCCAACTGCAAGTTATAGATTGCATGGAGATGGGAAAAAAAGTTTTGTGAGTGGTTAAAATCATAAAGTTTCTTGATGGTTTTGCCTCCAACATTTCAAGTCGTGTAAACTTGAAAGATGATAGTATCTCAGGTATGAAGAGTCATGACTCTCATGTTATGATGTAGCATCTTATATCCGTTGTAATGCATGGCTTCTCCACCCAAAGGTATAGAATGCAATTATTGAAATAGATATTTCTTTCAAGAATTATGTTGTCGGAAACTTCAAGTTGATATACTTGAGAAGCTTCAATCAGACATTGTCCTAATTCTGTGTAAGCTCAAAAAAATTTTTCATCATCATTTTTCGATATTATAGTACACTTGACGGTTCACCTTCCAAGGGAGGCTTTGATTGCCAGACTAGTCTAGTATCGATAGATGTATCCTATTGAGTGGTACTAATATTATAAAAAACTAATTTTTTATTTAATTTACAATCATTACAATTCTAATTATGTATATTTTATATTATTTTTATCATTTTATTTGTGCAGATTCTTATATAAGTTGAAACATTCTATGCGAAATAAGGCACATCCAGAAGGATCAATTAGGGAAGCATATATTTCCATAGAGTATCTTACATTCTGTTCGATATACCTTGATGATGTAGAAACATGATTCAATCATGAAGACCGCAATGCAGATAGGGAGTGGGCTGACATTGAATCTACATTATCTATTTTCCAGGTTAATATTTGTCTCATTGGTAGAAGAAAGTACAAACATATAGACATAGAAGAGTGCGACCTAGTGCATTTCTATGTACTAAATAATTATGAAGAAATCTATCATTTTATGGAGTAAGTACTTTTACATAATCAACATTCTATACTTTTTATGAGGTAAAATAAATAATAAGCTTGTATTTATTATAGAAAGCATAGAGACATATTATTGTGACAAAATAATAGAGATATTAAGGGATGACATCGAAGGGAGTTCGCAACTTGGCTCAAACAACATGTAGGCACTATAGTAGTTTTATTCAACTTTTTATTACGTGTAACATATACAGACAATTTATCATAACTTATATGCATATTGTTGCAGATGATGTTAATGTATCATAATAAGAAAGATGGTGCAACCGAGGAACTATATGATTTGGCATGGTATCTTGATCCTAGGATTTCATATTATAGCTCATCTATTGTTGGTGGCATGAGATTTCATACAAGGGATCTTGATATACAGAGGCAGACTCAAAATAATGAAATTTTGATGTTGGAAACTGACAGAGATAATGAGATTAAATATTATGGTATCCTAACGGACATTATACAATTAAGATATGGATCAAAGTGATTTGTTTATCTATTTAAATATCAATGGTGGGATATCAGCAATAATACGACTGGTATTCATACAGATGTATACTTCATAAGCATCAATTTTGCGAGAACATGGTATCAATCCAATCCTTTTATACTCGCTAGTCAGGCAAAGCATGTAATATACCTAAAGGATATAAGATATAGAGGCGAATGATATGTTGTATAAAGTGAAAGAATAATATCCTACAAGCCAATCGTATATAGGATGTGATGGAGTATTTTCTATAATTTATCTTCTAAACTCATATAATTGACATTGTTATTTAATAAATAGACTTTTGATTTATTATATGCTGCATCTTATCATTATTTTTAAGATTATAATGAACCCCATAGGTCTGGACAATGATTTTAGGACCGTGATGAGATCACGCTAGTAAGACCTAAATTCTTGATAGCCATGATCTAAAATATTTTTAGTCATTAGTTCATTGAGTCAGAGATCAATGATACCGATAAGACTGGCATGTCCTATGTATGCTCAATGATGAGGGTAGTTGATCTCACTACCTCTTGTATGGTGACACTAATACAAGGATGTGGGTGCTCATTAGAGAATGAGTTTATTGAATAGACCTATGAGAGAATTTCTGATGGAGTCTTATTTATATGTCAGCTGATTATTCTTTAGTGGGAGTTGTATAAGTCATCCTTTGACCTAAGATCACTATGGTACCTTATGTATGTGAATTCATGTTTCGTTTCACTTCCTAACTTGATTCTTTGATCTTTATATGGGATATTCTAGATGTGGTAAATTGTGCATAGAGATTGTGAGTGATCAATAAGGGATCAGTCACTCCTAATAAGGAGAGCAAACATCCCATGTGATCTCATAGGTTGATGATTCTGAAAGTCTTTGACCAAAGCAGGATGATAATTAGAAAGAGATTTTTAATGTATCATTAACTGAATCATTACCTTCTGATCGAGATATATTTAGATATGTAATTAGACTTGATATGATTCTATATCCACAGCTCATCTGGGATATTGTTTGACTGAAGGATTGAATTGTATAGTAACTTGCCACTGAAGAGTATTTGATAATTTTATCAAAATTATTTCTTCTGGATAGTCATGATACATTGCTAGATGTCAATCTTGACTTGTGGACTCATTAGAATTAAATAAGTTTAATTCAAAAATAATTAGGAAGAGTCCTAGTTAATTGAGATTATTGAGCTGATCTAATCTAATCGGATTAGGGTTAGGTCAAGAGTCTATATCCACTACTAGCTAGATTTGGAATCCAATGGATCATACACTTTAAAATTTGATCTTGGTCTGATTTAATTAGAATTTAACATAAATCTTAGGGGTTAATTTGATATGGTAGGATATTGTGTTAACCCAAGTTCCTAATTAGGTTAAGTTTAAAGTGTTTGAGCTAAAATGAACCTGTTGCTTTTGACCTGATTGGATTAGGTTTATTTTTATTGGACTCCTATCCAACTTGAAAGAGTTTCAAGTGTGGAAGGACTCCTCTATGCCATGCTAGTTTCATGCCAAAATTAATTGCTGCCAACCTCTTTTTTGCATTAAGAAGCGGAAGAGTCTTTCTTCCTTAAGACTCTTAACCACTTCTTAATTTCCATCGATTCCTTAAATGTCACATACCAAAAATTATTATGAGAATTATAGGGTGTAGAAGAGAAAGAGTCCTTCTATGTGAAACCTCTTCTGTACCAATTAATTTATCAAAAAATTTATTTCTTCGCATGAGAGAAGTGGAGTGCCAAGAGTGGCGCCCCTTAGGTCTTTGGACATCTCTTCCTCATCTATTTATATGGGGCACCTCTTATAGGATAAGGGCTAAATTTTGATGAGAAATTAGAGGCTTTGGAATGTGATAAGAGAGAAAAAAATCTCAAAAAAATTTGAGGAAAAGACAAGAAAAAATTGAGTGAAAATAGAAAGAAGGGAGGTGAGAAAAATAGTAAGTGTGGTGTGCTTATCCTAGGATTTGATTTTCTATGTGTTGGAGCACAAAATTAAATCTTAGGTTGTAAAATTTCTAGAGAGAATTCTCTTGGCATAATCTTAGTGGTGAAATCGAAGTAATAGAGTATTGGTGCGATCGTTCTTTGAGTTTGAAGCCGACAGTATTTTTTTGAAGAAAAGGCTGTGGTGGTGCACCGGTTGGGAAGGATCTTGATTATAATCCATGTAGATCACCATTGGAGGATTTTATTTTAAAATCTCATAGAGATCACCTTCTTACCATACTACTCATCTAAGAAAGTATAAGTTTCTATCTCTTTGCATGCTTAAATTTTGTTTTGTTTGACATCTACAAGATGATTCTAGGGTTTGGATTTCGGTTCGACAGTTTTGATCGTTAAAGCTTTCGATTTGTATGTTTAAAAATTTTAAATTCATATTTTATTGCATGATTGAAATCCAACAGTAGTATTAGAGCCACACTTGTTAGATTCGATCAAACAAGTACAAAAGTTATAATATAGAATTATTCTAATTCATATTTTGCCAAAATGTTGCATTGATTTCTAGCATCAGTTTTAAAATCAAAAATTATTTTTTGACTTTATTTAAACCATAGATTTAAATTTTAGCTATTAAATTTTGAATTTATGATAATATGAAATTTAATGATTCATGGTTGTTTGATGCTTAAATCATTTTTGATTAAGAATGTATTGCATGCCTAATTCGATTAGGATTTGTTTTAATATTGACTAAACTTATTATATGTTAAGTCATTTGCACACCCTTATATGATTATTGTAATCATTTTTGGCATGATAATATGAATGATATTATAACTTGAAAATATGTTGAATTGCATAGTTTGTATGTTACATTTTATGTAGTTGTTAGGATGTGTCGAGACCAGTTCAAGACTCTCTATAAAAATTATATTAAGTTATAATATTAGGATTCACTTACAAATCAAATGTCGAATTCATTTGATCAATTGGTGTCTAGGTAAGTATTAAAGATGATTTTCTAATTAGGTCCGTATGCTGGCCTGACCAACTTTGTTGGTGTGTAAGAAAAGCTATGGAGAGCCTCCCACCTACTGACCTGATCAATTTGGTCTTATTGAGTTTCGAACTTGGATTGATTAGTGATGTAGATACTACAAAGGCCTTCCTTCATGCTTGGTCAACAGAGTATGTCAAGATCTTAGTGAGTTTATTGTGATATCCACAAGGCTTACTATAAAAATTGATATAATATTGACTAAGTGCATATTGATGTTTATGGCATATTTAAATAGTATTGTCTTGTTATGATATCTACAAGGATCGCATTGTTTAAGTATAACCATATGGGATTGAAGGGTTAACTTAACTAGAATACTATAGTTTGTTGTACTATCCATAAAACTATGAGTGATCTAGAGATAAGAGAAAAATATTGAGAATTATATGAAGTATAATTGATAAAGAGTTACCTACTCTTGAACTCATAAATATTTGTTGTGCTATCCATAAGGTGTTTATAAGGAATAGGGATCTCAACCCACTTAGAAACATAATGATGTTTCTCATTTTTCATACTTGAGGGATATAAATTCATTAAAATAGTGAGAGACATAATTAAATAAAAGTTCTAATCTAGTTGTGTATGTCTTTATGAGTTATCCGCTTATATTATATCTTGTTATTAACTGCATAAATAGCATCCTCACTGTCACTTCGAGGCATACTAGATGTTAATAAATTGATCGGACTAAATTATGTGGACTGATTGAGAAATTTGAGAATAGTTTTCACACAGGAGAAAGTCTCCTATATACTGAATTTGCCTACACCTGATACAATTAGAGAAGATGCATCTGAGGAGGAAAGGGTCATATGTAAGATGTGGAAGGATGACAATGTGACTACTAAGTATATGATGCTCGTCTCGATGAACAATGAGCTTCAAAGGCAATATGAGGACATGAATGTTCCTTCTATACTTCTTAATCTAAAGAAGTTATATGGAGAACAAAACTGAACTACTAGATATAAGATATCTAAGCAGTTGTTCTATACCTGAATGACTGAAGGCACGTTTGTGCAAACTCATGTCCTTAAGATGATTGATTTGATCACTCATCTGAGATAATTGGATTTTGCTATGGATGGTGAACTTAGTCAGGAGTTGATCTTGCAGTCACTCTCCGATTCTTTCTCTCAGTTTGTCATTAACTACCACATGAACAAACTAAATATTAGTCTGTCTGAATTACTAAATATTCTCAAAACAGTAGATAGCCATTTCAAAGGTGAAAAGGCTCCAGTTCTTCTTATAGATAAGATCAACAAGAAGAAAGGCAAGAAAGGTTTCAAGAAAAGTTGAACCCTAAGGCTAGCATCTCCAAGAAGAAGGCGAAGAAGGTCTTCACCAAAAGTACTTGTTATCACTGTAGCAAGGACGGACACTGGAAGAGGAATTGCAAGGAATATCTTACAACTATGAAACATAAGGAAGCAAATGTTGCGAAAGATTTGTATATGATATAAACAAACTTATCATTAAGTACTTCAATTTTAGATTCTTGGATATTGGATACCGCTTGTGGTTCCCACCTTTGCAAATCGTTGCAGGATTTTCAAGAAATAAAGAGTCTGAGTAAAGGTGACTTCGAGCTATTTGATACTAGTGGAGAGTCCATTCAGGCCAAAGCTGTGGGAACCAAGATTTTGAAGTTGCCTTTGGGCAAAGTATTGGAATTGAAAACTTTTTATTATATTTCAAAAATAGTTAGAAACATTATTTCTGTACCCTTGTTATTAGAACAAGATTTTGAAATAAAAGCTAAGAACAATGGTTGTTCCATCTATTTTTCTAATAAATTTTATAGAAATGCTTTTGTTGGTAATGGTCTTCTATCCCTATCACTTAGTGATAATGTACTTCATATTGATAATATGAAGAAAAGAAAGAGAGAGGATGTGAATGTCACATATCTCTGGCACTGCCGATTTGGTCATATAAATGAGTCAAGAATTAACAAGTTATTCAAAGATAAATTATTTGATCCTTATGATTTTGAATTATATAAAACTTGTGAATCTTGTCTCATGAGTAAAATGATCAAGACTCCATTTACTAGATATGAAGAAAAGGCGAGTGACATTTTGGACCTTGTACATACTGATGTTTGTGGTCTAATATCAACTCAAGCAAGAGATGGATACTCCTACTTCATCATATTTATTGATGATATGTCTAAGTTTGGATATATGTATTTAATAAATATAAATCCAAAGCTTTTGACAAGTTTAAAGAGTATCAAAGAATGGTTGAAAATAAACTGTTAAAAGTATTAAAGCTCTTCGATCTGATCAAGGAGAAGAATACTTGATTACTGAGTTTCTCGATCATTTAAATAAAATGGTATTCTCTCTCAGTGGACACCTCCTTACACTCCACAGTTAAATAATATTATGGAAAGGAGGAATTGCACCTTAGGGGAAAGGCTTCCATTTTCATGTCGCGCTGTAGAATAGAAACACCTCAAAGAACAATGCAATCCATGATGTGTTTCAAGGACCTTTTGATCTCCTTTTAGGGATTTGCTCTTGAGGCCGCAGTGTATGTTTTGAACAAAGTGCCATCAAAGTCTGTCTCTAGCACTCCATATGAGATATGGAAAGGAAAAAGGTCCAGTCTTAAACACCTTAAGATTTAGGGTTGCCTTACTTATGTGAAAAATATTGATGGATATAAACTTAGTGCTAGATCAAAAAAATATAAATTTATGGATTATCTCAAAGAGAGTATACGATACTACTTCTATCACCCTACTCAATAAAGATGTTGTTGGTAGGCATGCTGTTTACTTGGAGAAAGAGTTCATCCAAGAAGGGGACACTGAGAGGTCTATTGAACTTGAGAAAGTTCAAAACCTACAACCTATCCAGAATTCACAAGCTGACTCTTAACCAGATATACCCATTATTGAGGCATAGCCATTACACAAACCTCCTCTCTAAAGGTCAAGTAGAGTGCGTAATGTACCACTCAGGTATGGGTTTATCATTCAGAATGACAACACATCCCACATCATTGAGAATGATGATCCTATGATCTACTCAAAAGCTATCATGAGTAATGACTCTGACAAATGGCTCAAAGCCATGAAATCTGAAATGGACTCCATGTATACCAACTAAGTTTGGCTTTGGTTGATGCGTCTGAGGGTGTGATCCCAATAGGCTGCAAATGGATCTTCAAAAAAAATTAGAGTAGATGGCCAGTGATAAGTGGTATA
>KE508583.1:2693-29702 GCA_000441515.1 Elaeis oleifera | reverse complement strand
CTTGCTTCTGTAGGCAACTGATCGCAACCATTTTGATTTATCTACAATGATGAATTTGAGTCTCCTTTTCCTCTTCCCTTTAATTTAAATTTATATGAGGAGGCTAGGATACTTTTTAGATGAGTTATTGCTAAGTCATAAAGAAGAATCAACTATTTCTAATGGCAAGCAATCTTGGATGGCTTGCTTCTGTAAGCAGCCGATTCATCCATTTTGATTTAGCATATTAAATAATGAATCTAAGCCTCCTCTTGCTCTTGCCTTCACTTTTCTAAATGTTTGTTGGTTATGTATGTTAGTTTAAAATTATAGATTATTTTCTGATGTAATTCCAAACTATATGATATAGATGACTAAAGAGTTCTACATGAATATAAAGTTGGAGAGTGATGATGATAAGGCAAATAAGTTGATGCTTTAGGTTCCAATATAGTCGTAGCGAGTGACTCTACATAAAGCAAACACAAGTGAAACCTAACTTCACCTATTTATTAATTCTTTATATAAATGAAACAACTCAAAAGTGTAAGTGCAAGAAGTTAAGGTTGAGATCAAAATTTTGAAACGTCATATAAAGTGTTGCAGAAAAATCATGATATAGATGGATGATCTTATCACAATCTGAAGGGTCTATGTCAATGCATTATGCTAAATTTGATCCTGAAAATTCATGAATTGCTAACATTTGCAATTGTTAAACATGATCTGTCATTTCAATTTGTTGAGTATGAAGTATTAGATCTCTATTTGTTTATATTTGTAAGAATGCCAAGTTAATATCAAGAAATACTATAAAGGCTAATTTGCTAAAGTTGTATAACAAAGAAAGGAAAATTATAATTATGGCTACATTCAATTCCTTCAAGGATAAGTTTGATTTTAGATTTATGGACATCCATTACAACTGATGAACATTTGTATTTAACCACCCATTTTATTGATGAAGTATGGATATTACAAAACAAAACAAAAGTTTTTGACTTCCTTTTCATTCCTCCTCTACAGAATGGCATATCTCCATATAAACAATTTATTGTTTGCAGATTGATTAAAGGATTAAAAGAATTGTATTACATAACTTTGGATGATGCATCGATAAATAATTTTTGTTGACATACTAAAGATCCAACTTAATTTAAAGAATGCATTTTAATCAAATAATGAGGTTTTCATATCTGATGTTGTGCTCATATTATCAATTTAATTGTACAAGAGGGAATAAAATTGATTGATGAACCTACTATGAATATTCATGAAAAAATCAAACATATGAGATGTTCACAAGCTTGAAAGCAAAAAATTTTGGAATGTGTTAGACAAATTTCTTTGGAAAGTAAAAAAGACTTAAAATAAGATATTCTTACAAGATGGAATTCCATTTTTTTTTATGCTACAGAGTGATCTTTTTATCATCATGTTTTTTATTAAAATTAAGTGACTTTAATTACAAGTATTGTCCATCTAAAGAGAATTGAAGAAAAGATGAGAAGATTAACAAGTTATTGAATATGTTCCATGATGCGACTCTAGTATTTTCAGGAATTAATATCCTACGTCAAACCTATATTTTTCTCAAGTTTTCTTGATTGAGTTTAGTTTGAGGCAAGAGATACAGAGTATAAATAATTTCATACAAAGAATGACATGTATGGAAAGTTTGAAAAGTATTGATCAGATCATAGCTTAATTTTGATAATGGCTGTCATTTTGGATCCTTGATACAAATTTCAATTTATGGAGTACTATTATAAAAAATTGAATGGATATGGTTGTACCAAGAATATGCACATCTATGATTGTTTGTTTTTCTTTTTAATCGGTATATGCTTGCTTTTTCTAAAGTTTCAACCACTAGCATATCAACTTATGGAGACTGAGTGATACTTCATATGAGGCTACCGAACCATTTACCGAACCAAATGCTTTAAGGTAATTTTCTAGTCCAAATAAATGTATTATAGTAGTATATGTTGTTTCTGATAAGTAACTCATTTATTTTTTCAACAATATAGGAATTTGATACATTTGAAAACTTTGATTTTATGAATGCTACACAAAAGCCTTAATTGGAATTATATTTAGATGAGACTAAAGTTAATAAGAAGTCCAACTTGAATATCCTAGATTTTTTGAAAGCAAATCAATTTTGATATCCTAAGCCCTTTTTTTATAGGTCATGATATTTAACTATTCCAATATCTACATTCATCTCTAAATCTACTTCTAGTCTCGATGGATGAGTACTTGCAAGTATTGTAGTTCACTAAAAATAGATAATGCTGAGATATTGATTTGCACTCAAAATTGGATGTTTAGAAAGAAAGATAAATGTTTCATTATTCATATTGATATAATTTTTTGAATAATTTATTCTTAATTATTATAATATTTCAATATAGACATTTTAGAGCTCAAGTTAGATGAGATTGTAGAAAATGCCATACATTCAAATTCCTACAATGAAGTCCAATCAACCCAATGATCAGCCACTGTTGATGGCAATGCATAGATCTTAGTGAGATGAATTATGATTTACTAAATATTTTCTTATATTTTCTAGTTTCATAATCCTTTTCTATTGTTTTCTTTAGCAACGCACCTAAATTTAAGTAGTTGAAGTAGGAAACAACGCAAATAAAATGTTGAACAAGGTCAAGATCTCATGAATGCTTTTTTAGATTTATATTGCCCGTGTTGTGGGTAGACATGCTCTATTTCGTTTATTTGGGACTTGTTTTGGTTTGACGATGGATGTTACTTCATTAGTATTACCATAATTCTGGACTTCATTTTTTGTTGGTTTGACTATCGTCATCGCTATCCATAATTTTATTGATGAATGTTCCGGTTCTAGTTTCAGTTCAACATTCTACCAAAATAATTCCTATTTTCGTAAAGAAATTTCATATATTGGTTCACATTAGTCTTCCATGTATTTGCTCTGACATACTCAATACTCCTGCACCAGTTTTCCTTTCTTTTAATTTTAATTTCTATTTTTAGTTATACATACTAAATAGTTTAATTATGCAACTCACATCAGTGTCATACTAAATGGCCTAGTGGGCTACATTCAGCAAATACTTTGCATGTTGCAATTTGTTTCACCTTGATCTGCAAGGATCATCTTCTATATAAGCTTCAGAGGCTAAACATTCTTTTCACTTTTCAAGGTAGCCAGTAGTTGAATAATTATCGTATTGATAATCATCTATGTTGTCCCATTTATTTGTGATCTTCATATGAAACTACGGTTCATTCTTTGTACTTGCTGATCCTCAATATTACAAAGGCTCCAGGTAGGACCAGGAGCTGCTCCCTTCTTTTACAAACCATAATTTACGCTTAAGAGAAAGAAGCCACATAAACGATGAAGACCTTCATTCAAGCCACTGCTGTTTCGTCCTAGTGCTATTTTGTTCTTAACAGGGCTTTTGGTGACCCAACTGGGATCACCACGATAATCTGAGAACAAATTTGGGATGACCTGACCCCTAGTGATCTAAGATTAGTGTTTGGTTGGTCATAATACAATGATTAAAGATTTCAAATATGTACAAGTAATTTATTTAGTATACTACGCGAATCCAAGATCACCAACCATATAATATCAAAATACCCTGACATATCTCGGATAGAAAGAAAAATGACATAGAAAAGACGGAAGAAGAAGAAAATCTCAGATTATAGTGATTGGATTAAGGAAATGAAATTACCGCTTCGAATCATCCTCTCAACAAAACTTTGAAAATTGAGATTAAGAATTGGGACAGAAAAAATTTTAGAAAAATATCTAATAGATGTTTCTTCTTTCTAATCACTACAGCAAGAAAGGAAAGAATTTCCTTCTCTTCCCTAAAAATGACGTCCCAATTATCCATTTGTAAAATATATTGCATATGTGCGTGAAAAAAAATTGCACCAAAAAAAATAAATTCCTCCTCCAAGAAGTCTCTTAATTACGAAAATATTTTGATTAATATATTTTAATATAACATCATCGTGATGGAGTAATATTGAATAACTGTCCTCAAAAATAGATTTTCTATCACCATATCGAACGATGATTTGAAGAATAAAGATGATTTAAAATCACTGTCACGTAGAATCACCATGATATAATTAAACACGATGATCTCATCATCTCCATCTATATCATCTTTGATCTTGGATGGATCACCTCATACCAAACGCCTCCTAAAGAGTGTTGTTTTGCCCTTAATAATATTCGAAATAAATTTTGGAGGCCTGATAAAACTATCTTTCATTATAATCATGTTTCTCATTGTTGTGGCTCCTATGTCCTGTAACTCTTGGTGTGCATTAGTTGCAGTTTTAATGCATGATTATAACTATGTTTAACTTCTTGGTGTTTTGAATCTACATATGCTATGTTCATTGGATGTATAAATTTTAACAAATTTTACTTATAATATTGCTGTATTGATATCACTTATAAGTTGCTGTTGATGTCATTTGTAACTTATAAGTTGCTAGTAATAAAATATTGATGTTCTTTGTTATATCAATGGAACTAAAAGATATGCTACAGTTCTGCAATAAACAGGTCAAAAATGCTATTTGAGTTGACACCATGGCACACAGGCTACAACACACCATTAAGTTGCTATTTATGTTATTTCTATTTATACATCATGTAACTGTCAACAAGTTAAACAAGTCAAAGTTCAACAAGTTGACCTGAACTGTTTACTAAATAGATTAAAATGGATTAGATGGAATAACCTGTTTAGTAAACAGCACAAATTCAAATTTCAAATCTCGATCTATTTAATAAACAAGTAAGATTCAGATTTGATCTTTTCTTGACCGAACCTTTTGTGAACCAACCCGATACGTTTGCCACCCTTGATACAAGTTCAGAAATTTGTTGCTTCTTGAACTATCATTGTTCTGAGATGATTATGAAAATAACCAAAAATTTTACCAAAAGCATAAACCATTCCCATGAAACTGGAAAATCAAAAGGAAACAGTAGTTACAGCCTGAGACCCGGTAAAAATATCACCCTGGAGTCGAGAAAGATTTGATCCAACCAATCCATCCCTTTTCAGGGACAAATTGCAGGACTACTGCACTAAAATACATTTGACTACATATCACAACACAAGAAACTAGTTCAAAACCTGGAGAATAAAGTATCTCATAATTGGCGTAGAATAATATACAACAACAGCACAACTCAGAAGATTGTAAATCTTTAGATCTGGGAACTGAGTTATAAATTTCATCACTACAGTGGAAATAATAGGTGATGGCCTACGGTGCAGCAATTATAGCTAGCCTTCTCTTCATAGAGATGCATTAACATCAAAACCAACGTATAATCTACTAAGCGCAATCAATACAAACATTTTCAATGTACTTGGAGCATGTCGGTATCAAGAATTCTACTTCAACCAAGCTGTTCATATTCCTGAATTTCCAGAGTGTTCATCTTCCAACAAGGTCAAGTGGGAACAAAGATTGGTTTCACTAAGGACAAGCCTCTCCTCTCCATGCATCAACTTATACAATCAATATAGCTTATCACCATCGTTTTTAAATGTTAGTAAGTTTATATTTCAGAAAAAAGATTACCTCAATAGATGTAAAATGTGCTCCCATCACATATAAATGGCATGTGCAGGTACATTCATCAACCCCACTATTGCATTTGTATGCATTTAGGATAAAATGTCTGGAACTTAGTAAATCATTTCAGATGATCTGCAACTTTGCCTTACAAGCAAATCAAGTTTTGATTCAGTAGAATCTGAAGAAATTGCTTTGGAGAGCACCTGATGACAATAGCAATTCAAGTCCTAAACTTGTGGTTGGGCGCATTGCACAGGTTTAAATAAGCAGAAAACATTTTTGCAGGGATTTCAACTGCAAATTCCTCTTTTGCTTCCATGGGTGTCCAGAATGTCCAACAGCAACTCATTTTCAAGACACCGGGACATCTGCTGAGTACAGAGGGCGGTCATAAAGATTCATGTTTCTTAATTGGATGAGCAATATCAAGCACACATAGAGGCCAACAAAAGAAAAGCACAAATTAATGAATGAAAATCCACGGAGCAACTGATGCGGTAGCCAGTAATTCCTGTTGATGAGGCCAAGTGTGCATCCTGACTTTTAATAAGACCAACAAGCACATTTAGATATTATTAGGCTACCAACTCTTGCCTGTGTTATTGTAATCCTTTAGAATCCAGAAAAAGAGGGGCTCACAAATGCTGCAGAGTAGTCCATTTCCCAGAGGGAGATCATGTTTCAAGGAAGACCAGCATACTTCCTCTTGCAGGATTGCTGAGGAAGACTAGTACAATATCAGTACTGTAAGGAAAACAGTACGAGAGCAAAACAAAATGCACTGTTACTCACACAAGCATTGCCTTCAACAATAAAACCTGAGAGACAAAGAGGCTAGAATCAAGAATAATACAGATTCGACAGATCTTCCAGTCTTCCTTACAGTGCTTTCTTATCAACTGGAAGTGAAGGTAATAACTTCGCTGATAGGAAATATACTACAGAAACATTGAGGTTCATTAGACTTGGTTTATTTGGACAGAAGATTAGACTTTAGAACCTTTCTTTACAAACAACAGAAAGCAGCACAGAACAAAGTTGCTATGGCAATATATAAGGGAGACAATAATAGCAATTGCATGTGCAACTTTATTTGCTCTCCACGTTAGTACTACCACCAAAATGTTAAATACAGCTACCAAAAAAGGGCAAACTGCAATAAGTTCATACTAATTTCCTTGGTAGCTGAAGTCGAGATCAATTCAAGAATAAATAAAATTTCTGAGGGTACCCCACAAAACAAAACGGCAAATATTGATGGAAGATCTGACTCTTCAAATTTAACCAAGGACTTAAGTAGCATATTTTAATGAAACAATTTCATCAATAATGACCGAGTGGTTGGATTTTTTTTTTAAAAAAAATCATTTGACATTCATACCATTGTATCTCTTTAACCTGGAAAATCATTTGATATTCATACCATAGCATCTCTTTAACCATCACCATTCCAGGTTAAATAGAAACATGTACCTTATCCACAGTTCTTTAGAAAAAAAAAAAAGCAATTTTTTGTGGCTTAATACTTAGTGTTGCTAGGATTCTTAATCAGTGATAGCCCTATTCACTGGCCGACACAAAAGCAACATAGAGCTTTTCTTTCTTCTTTTTGTTCATGTACATTTGTGTTTGGACAGGAATAAGAGCTTACCTTGGAAGAGATTGAAGATTGATCCATGACCTCCTGTTTATCAAGCATACCTAGAGGAACATGCTGCCTACTGGAATCCCAAGAGGAATCTCTTCACCATAATGGTGAGCCCAAATTCCTAGCAATCTTCAAGGAGGCAATGATTTGAAGAAGCAGATAGCATTGCTGCCGCTTGCATTCCCTCCATTCTTTACTCCAGTGATAGGTTGGTTCACCAGTTAGTTTGGAAGCACAGCACCTTGGAGGAGATTAAGGACTCTAACACATGAGCTCCTGCTTATCAAGAAACTGAAAAGAGGAGCATAATGCCAACTGAAATCTCAAGAAGAATCTTTCCACCGTAATGGTTAGGCGGACTTCCCAGAAATCATAAAGAAGCTGGAGCTGAAGAGGCAGATAGCATTGATGCCACCTGCATTCCCACCATTCTTTCTCACTCCAATGGTAGGTTGGTTCCCAACTGGTTTGGAAGCACAGAAGCAGAAAACACGGTAATCCAAATCCCAATTCAAAGCTCTATCAATGGGCAAATGGTAGTTAACATGAGCTAGTTCCAACAATCCATCCAATTCAAAGGCAACTAGCCCTTAACTCCATGAAGGTCCGAGATCAAAGCCATCTATAGATCCCAATTACCTGACAATTATTTTCATTTTAGACTGCAATCGCTTGAATCTGAAGAAGAAAATTTTATAGTCATGAAATGGAGCCTTAATGTTGTCTTCTAGCATATGATCCCTCACCACTTAGGTGATCTCATTTCAGAATCCAGAAACAAACAAATAATTAAATTCCTGTGTTGAAATAAGAATTTCAGAAACCAAAAAGGCTGGCTACTTCAGTATTTAAATAAAAAAAAAAGACTGAAAAGATACCAATGCATCAATATAACACAAAAATAATGGCTTTACAGCACTGGCATTATTGTGTTAACAGACAAAGCATGGCTCCTTTTGGCATTCTGGGTGCACAGGAGTAATAAAGGATTTCACAGATGTTCCGTAATTCATTAATTGACCACTATTCATTTATAGGTATCACTAATATAAAAATTCTTATATGGCTATACTTCATATACTATTTATACTTTCAATTAGTCGGATATTAAAATATTTAAAAAATACAGATTGTGAAATTGTGTGTTCATAGATGATTGATAGAAGAAATTGGTGTCTAACTGTTGGAAGCAAGGTTCTGATGTATATTTGGTTAAAGATTTACAAATTTGGATGATTTAAGCTTCGAGGGTGATTATCATGCTCCCAAAGCAGTTGCTAGGCCTTACTAAGACATTGCACCAGCATGAAAGCCCATTCAAATGATGCAGGATAGAGAAAGGAGACAGGAGAAGAGGAAGATGAAGAACATGGGACGAGGAGAAGAAGAAGGCAGAGGGAGAGGACAAATCAATATTTTGCACTCTAAAATCTCAATAATGCCAACTATATTCTCTATGGATTTAATTAGACAATCCAAAACCCTAATAAGAGTCCGCATGAAACAATACTAGAGTTCTCATAAAATTCTAATACTAGAGTCCACAAAATTCTAATCCTAGAGTCCACATAAAATAAATTCCAAATAAAATAAATTCTTAATTTCTATATTTGCACCTAATAGAAGTGCACCTAGATTTCCTATTGGACAGTCCTCTGTCAAAATGCTAATAATCAAAATCAGGTGCTTGACTCAAATTATTGTTACTCCATTACTACTATGAACTTCAATATAGGGCATCGGTATTTTTGTAGGTATCCGCTTAGGTCGCTGCCTAGGTACATAAATATGCCTCAGCTTAGTAAGCTGTGGATGCCTAAATCCCATGAAAAAGGGTTTTGTTTTAGTTACATACTTACATATCTTTCCCTAAGAAGCAGGTTAAGTTTTCTTTTTTTCTTGCAATTTTCATACTGAGTTTTATAGTTATATTTCTAGTGAGTTTCCAAGTCATAATGAGTAGGCTTATCATCTGAAGTTCCTACTGTAGCTCTAGATTAGGTTACAAAACTTAAACTCATTGTCACTTGGAAAGATTTGATGATCTTTTATTGGGGATCTCATGGAATTACAAATTTACTATTTCTTTGATAAATTTTTATTTACCCTCTTCTAGAAAAGTGATCTTTTATTGGGGATCTCATGGAATTACAAATTTACTATTTCTTTGATAAATTTTTATTTACCCTCTTCTAGAAAAGTAATTGAATTTGATATAGTGGAAGTTTTTGTTCGATTAGGAGTTCTATTTCGAGTGGAATAATGTAGGTTACTCTTTAGGTCCATTATGTGTAAGTTGAGATCTCTTTATAATTGAAAAACACTGTTTTGGCAAGATTCGCCATCTTGGTACTGAACCCTATACTAGTGCAACTTATTACTGTGCCAATATGGAGCCGATTCGGCGTACCAAATATCGATATGCCCCCTATACCGCATACCCATACTAAACTGATACGTTAAAGTACGCCCCGTACCACCTAGTTCTATACGACACAACAAACCTTAGTTTTAGGGTTGTTTTGGTGTCCATAGATATAGATTCACGACAATTGACGAATTATGTATGATTAATGAATTTTATCAAATGAAGTGACACTTTTGTCAAGATTTTACCCTCTATTATAATCTCTCTTATTTATATTGTTCTTCTTCTCTTCTGTTCAACCCATTCTTCTCTTTTTCACATCTTTTACTCTCTTTCTAGCCATTTTATCTATTATAACAGAAGAAAATTCAGACCGATCCACATTTGAGATCTATTCTCGCATAAATCTATTCTATTAGTGGTTCTAATGTTGTAGGACTTCATCACTGTGAGTCCATGACAATGATCCATGTCATGGTCCAAGTTCATTTGTTGAATCATTAGTAGTAATCATCATTTTGTGCTAGTTATCATCAGTAATTGCTATTTTAACCTTATATGCCCATATTATAGTAGCATTGCATTGTCAAGGTGTTTTATTAATGTTTAGTTAGTTCTTGTGAAATTTGGTGACTTTTGGACCTCCTTATTGCAATTATAGGTTTGACTTTTGAACCTCTCTTAGGAATGTACGGTGTTTTATTAATGTTTAGTTAGTTCTTGTGAAATTTGGTGACTTTTGGACCTCCCTTATTGTGAATTATAGGTTTGACTTTGGAACCTCTCTTAGTAATGTACATTTGAAACTTGAATGGCTTCTTCCCTGGGCAGCTGCATGAGCGATGCCTAGGCCACAGGGCTTCCATCTAATAGCCCCGCCTAGATCTTTTCACAACCTTTTATAGCATCATGAACTTATGCAAGCCAATGCATTAAGCCACTAACACTACATGATGACACTCTTACTAATAGATTTTACAAAACTAAAGAGAACTTGATCAAGTTACTGTTACAAAGATTGTTTTTAATAAATGTATTCTTGAGTGTCACTTGCCCTTATAATAGTTAGCAGAATTCTAAAAATGATACCACCATTTGACGTGGAACTTTTTAAGCGCTCTCAAATGCTGCTATCTAAAGATCTTATATGACACTTGACGTTAATGACAAGTCCAATTTATGGGGTACATAAATCATTATATTTCTAAAATCAACATTTCAATGGTCAAAGCAATATGCTATCTTCATGTCATCAATCTATGCAAAGAATTATCAAGTAATATTGCCATGTCATCCAAGCAAAAGAAAGAAGTGCAGAAAATAAAATCATACAATAAAATAGACAAGACCTCCTTAGTCTAACAGTAAGAATTTACTTTCCTAGTGTCTAAATCTTAAAATTTCCTCTACTAATGCTTATAAGCCTTGTTAATAAACATTTTTATAATCCATTTGTTTCCCTGGCTATATTATTGCTTTGAAAATTTTAATGTCAAATGGAATCAATAAATATCTAATGTCACTCAAGAGTATATTTATCCACAGTGGGTCTTAGAATCACTAAACCTGGTAGTTGTCTACTGACTTCAAGCACACGGCCTTTTTCTGATAGGTTTATCAATTGGATGTGGCATGCTCCACATAATGCACTCTAGTTTCTTTATCCTTCAGACAATATTTGATCAAGCAGAATAAGTTCTAACATAAAGAGACTGATCGGATGAAACTATAAGAACAATATCAGATGAAGCATTAAAACAACACAACAGCAAATTAATACACCAAAATGCACATGCAGCAAACCATTCAACATGAGTGGGTATATCTTCTTTGCTATATGCATAACTTCAGTAGAGAAGAACCAGACTATAAATAACACACCAAAAGCACATGTATCAAACCATTCGACATGACTGTGCATAGCTTCTTTTCTTTGCTTTACACATAACTTCATCAGAGAAGAACTAGACTATCATAATCATCCATGTAACTGCAGTGTGATATGAACATTATCAAGAACTGCACCGTTCATGATGATATCGAACATTATCGCATAAAGAACAGAAGTTATTGGATAGCATTAAAAACCAAAAAAAAAGAAAAGAAAAAAAATACCCAAAAGACTCGAAAATGCTTGTAGTAGTGGTCCTTATTCGTCGTATTAACAATCAAAAGATGGTCGAAAGACAAAAATCTCTATTTGATGGGGCTCCTTCCTAGACCTATGAATTCCATTATACCCAAATAGACATAGGAGGAATCTTTTGGTTTCCAATATCAATAGGTTGATTGTTTCGCTCCTATATCTTCCAAAAGGAAAGGATTTGTCAGAGTTGTTTCATTGATCTACAAGAGAGTACTTGCAGATCCCGTATCAATAGCTTGAAAGATTCCTGTAACTTCCAATTCTACTGCTTGGAAGAAAAGCTTTAGAGGTTAAGGGCTAAAGGTCTTAAATAGGAATAGTTGGTGCATGAGGATCCATCAAGCCAAACTGACATAGTTTAGCAAGGCTGAATTGTTACCATTATATTCGATGCTTCCTATTCTTTGGCATCTTCCTTAAACCCACATTGTTAGAGAAAAGATGATTAACAATACCTCCAGAAGCAATGTGCTGATGTCTTCATTCTGCATTGGAGCACTCGGCCCAACGTGCCCCTTATCTTACTATTTCAAGCAAAACAGCAACGGCATATGGTGCTGCTGCAGAGAAAATAAGTATATAAAACCTAAGAATCTCAATATAGACTCTGAAGTGAAGCAAGAAGAATGAAATGAACCAATTCAAACTTTCATCATAACCAAGTAATTACATTTCATTTGTAACTGATGCTTTTCTCCTGCACATGCAAACAGGGTTTCTGGAGCCTGTGGAAAGACAGAACTTCTAAAACTGGATATGCTTCTTGCATCTGAGTTGCAGGAAGCATCAATAAATCCGAGAAAACTAGAGCTGCTTGAATAATTTAAACTTTTGAGATGCTTTGCACTAGTCATTCTCAGTTTCTTATGCCTGCAATTCTCCTGCCAGTAAACAGCTGTCGCCACTGCGACCACCCACATGTCTGATCTCAAAGTTCATACTGGCAGGTGCAGGCATGCCCAAGCCCCTTAGCGGGCCGGGCTAATCCAAAACTTGCCTCTGATTGTTGCTGATGAGCCTGCAACAACAGCATGAGGATCAGAAGCAAGCACAGCATATTTTGAAAATAAATAAACAATGGCAATGAGAACCCTACACGAGGTTGGAGAATACCCAGGAAAGAAGAGAAAATCTGAAGAGAACAAAATTTCTTAGAATATATTCATGTGAAAATGCTCACAAAACAAATTGATCTTCTAATTCCTATTTTAACTTCCCAATTAGTGAGCAAAACAGCAATATGGATTTAGACAAATAGATCATTCACCATGCAATTTTCTTAAAAATGACATCCATGCTAGTGGACAATAAGAAACTAGAACAACAACACACTTCTCAAGGATTTTTTTTCCTTTTTGCAAATGAAGTAAAACACTAAGATTGCAATTTTGTATCATCTCCAGTTTTTTGTCTTGCTAATTACTTATATCTCCCTTCCTTTATACTATTTCTATGCAATCAGGACATTTTTTGGTAGTGATCATTGTTTTTCATTTTAAAAAAGGAAACAATAAAACAAGTTTGGCAGTAAGTGGTCCGTAAGACTGCAAATGAGTCAGGTTGACCCATGAACTGGTCCGACCCGACCTACTCTTGAAGACCGTAGGGCCAAGTTGGATTCAAATATTAGACCCATTTCACATTTTGGGCCAGGTCTTGACCTGACCCCACCCGACCCTACCCATACACTATACGGGTCTCTTTTAGATTTTCCCATTAGTTACCAACCCGACAAAACTCAAATTGACCCAAAGAAAGTATTCCAAGTCATTTTTCTTCCTCTGCTAAGAAAAAGGCACTTCCAACTAATCTCACTATTAAAAAAGGCCAATTTCAATGGTTATTGTAGCTGTAGATAAATATTAATTCATGGAGTTCTGACCATATTAGCAAACAAATTTGTGCCAATCAAAATTCAGTTTGATTTAGAAGTAAGAACAAAATTTTATTCATATGAAACCTTGTTAGTAAATAAATGTAGACATGGACTCAAACTGGACCTAACTTGGACCTGCATATTTTGGATTTAGTCAAGGCCACGTATGACCCTGTCCTGATCTGAACAACCTGTTGGTCTGAAATATTTCTCATGGATCCGACCTGACCAGACCCGATCATCTATTAGATTGGTTCCTAGTCCAATATCAAAACTTAACCAGATTGGGTCAAGGTCAAGCATGCCCCTGTCTGACCTGACCCATTTACAGCCCTAATGGTTTGGAAGTGACGTGTAGCGGCAGTGGTGCCAGCAGAAGCGATAGTGGGGCTGGTGGTGATAGCTGAAATTGCAATGGTTGCTGGTGGTGGCTATGGTGGTGGTGACAGTAGCAAAGTGGGTTGGGTGTGCTGATCATGATGGTAACTATGATGGTCATCACTAGTAAATGGTGGAGTCATGGTGGCTTTAGCAGCAATGATGACCACAATGTTGGCAACAATTCTTCTAGTGGTGCTAACAGTGGTTGTGGCATGGCAATGAGAAAGGGTGGTGTTGGCCATGGTGTTGGTATCAGCAATGAAGAGATGGTGGCAACAGTGGGGCTCATGAAGAGTTAATAGCAAAATGACTTCTGTTTTGATTTTCAAATATTCTAAAGGCAAAAAAAAAAAATCACCGATAAAAATATTAGAAATTTCAATATTTTCAGAAATAAAAAGTCAAAATGGGCCTACCAAATATGTTATCTGCCCTAGACACCTTTATTATATTATCAAGCATATGAAATACCAAAGACAGCCTCTGATTTTATAAGCATTTACCTTTTCTATGAAAGATTTATTTCACTAATTTTTGAACATTTATATGCTATATAACTTAGTAGGTATGCTCACACCCCAATGCAGTGAGTGAAGGAAAGAGGTGTAGAAGAAGAACAAGAATATAACTAGCATGCTAAACAAAAGCCAAAAAGAGACATGGCAGCAGATGCACTAACTCCAAACTGTGGTAAGGACATATACCTGTGTAAATGGTTGAATGTGTTCATGGTGATGAACAAATGTCATTCCATGGCATGGAGGAACAGGGTATTGAGAGGAATGCATATATATAGATGGTGGTGGGTGAGCACCAACATGGTTAGGATTGAATGGGGCCTTAAACCCTCTGTAGGACCATAGCCCAATGCAGATGTTGATACCCCTGACCAAGGTCCATGTAGGTGTTGTGGAATGGTCCGTGGTTGGCATTCAATAGGAAGTTGAGGCATGTGACTTGATACAAACTGAGGGAATTCTGTGTTATAGTTGACAGCAGGAGAATATAGAGGCTGCATGGTGTATGGTCCTCCATTAAATCCAAATCCAGGATCAAACCTTTGCAAATACCTGAAAACACATGCAATATCACAAAAACAATTAGACAATCTGGCAACACCATGCATGACAAAAAGTTCAAAATCTTCTAAGAAAATCATTAAGGCATTTAGATTATTGCAAAAATGAGAAAATAGCTTCCATATGTATAGATAGACTTAGAATTTTAGAGGGATAGGGGTGACTCTAAAGCCAACCTCAAGAAACATGCAAATTATCAGGTGAGTTTTGCCCTTGCAAAAAGAAGTACAAAACATGCAATAAAAAAAAAATTAGTTCAAACCAACAAATGAGCAGCAATCTGAAGCTTGCAACTAATTATGCTTTAGATTCTTTCTGAGATACACAATTTAACAATCACAGGAATACAGAAAATGTGCATAAAGTGGTGCCAAAAATTCAAGATAATAGCATCAGTATTTTGTATCACACACAAAAAAAAAGAAAAAGAAAGAAAAGAAAGGGTGAACCAAAAGAGATGACAGTGATGCTAAAAGTTGCATGAACTTTGTTTATGCTCCATACGGCAATGCAACATCCATACTGCACATTCTCAGGTTATTGAAATAGCTGTAGTACCAATATACAAAGTGCAACTTTAGCAAACAAACCTTTCATAACTCCTATCATAGTCAGGATCCTTCCGATCCACCTCTCGGTCCCGGAAAATGGCTACTCGATTGCTAGGTCTATATCTGCTACAGGTTGGCTCTTTCTCCGCTGTATTTCTGTTTGCTCTATTGCTGCCTGATGAAGAATCACTAGGAACCCTTCCAAGACTATTTTCTGGACCTTCAACTACTGAATTTTCATCTAACTTTGACGATACAAAGGTGCAGTGCTGAAATCTATCCAGCAACTTTGGTTCATCTTCTGACTTCGCAATTATGCCACCACTATTGCCAATGCTGAATATTCGTGCACGTGCCCTATTATATTCTTCTTTTCTTTCTTCAACACTCTTCTGATAATTCATCTTAGAAGGATGAGTAGTTGCATTGCTGGTGTTTTCTGAATGTTTCTGCGGTCTCTGCTTAATCGCAACCTTAACCACTATATTACTATCTTCTTGGGGCAGATTAACAGGAATATCTGCAAGACGAATTGGAGGCAAACAACATTCATGAGAAGTTTTGCGTAGCACAATGCAAGAGCCAGATCCATCAGGCAAACTGCTGTCTGGCACAGCTAATGACTGAAGGTAATAATGCTGTGCCACACGGTGTGCTGCCAATCGTAGATAAGAAGTAGGAAGTCCCTGAAATTCCAGTTGTTGTTGAGTAGGATTACGGATAAACTTCACAACATCTTGCTCCATCCTCAGAACTAAACAAGAAAGAAAACCTTGTAAGCCAGGCAATGGAAAATCCAAACACAGGTTGCCTAAAGGTCAGTTTCCTCAGCTTCAACTATGGTTAGTTGTTTGTGCAACAAGCTTGTCCTACATATTGCATTATGACACTCAAAACTAGAAACTCAGGCAGATGAAATGCATGTGAAGTCAAAGTAAAACTAATAAAAGTATACCCATTGCATTATTAGTAATTTAGCTTTTACATATGTAACCATGAATATGACCAGGAAGCAAATGCTATGATGCTTTTTAAAAAGTGAATTTATTCTCAACTAAAAATGATAAAGTTATGCAGGCACACAATGAAACCTCAAAGTCTTGATAGTTATATTGGCTATTGAAGAGAAATTAACCATCCACTACAGCACAAAATACATTAAATAAATAACGGAATAATGAATCATAAAGTTTTCTAGTATGACCAAATCAGGTTCTAAAACTTGCCACCAAAGAATTTATTTCCATTATATAATGACCAAGATATCAAATTATCAGCCAACATATTATACTAGTGATTAAGGTCTAGATATCAGTTTTAGAAATTAAAAACATTTTAAGATAACAAAAAAGATATTAAGAAATGTCAGCTGATATGTTGATATCAAATCAAATCATGAGATATTAATTTATGCTGGCTGGGATAAGAAGGGATGTGTGTGTGTGTGTGTGCACACATATCCATATAGGTGATGTCAAAATAAGCCAATATCTCAGCCAAGATCTTGGTGAAGATTGAAACCTTGCGACAAACAAAGCTTCTTGGTTAAACCAGCACATTTCCAAATAATCTTTAATGGATTGAATTATACAATCCATCCAAAGTTATCATTTCTAAATTTAGACAACCTTAGAAAGGCATCTACACTCACACCAATGTCTCACTTTGGCTAAGCTTATACCTTATTCACTTTTCAGTTCCAAAAAGGTTTCTTCCAAGAATTAAATTTGCCTTACAATTATCATAGATAGTTGGACATAAAGTAGACAGCATTTGACAATTGCATTACACTCTGAAAGCACCTGGTTCCACTCATGCAACTCAAAACTTATTCGAAGCTCCTAGCTCTAAGGCAGAAAAAGGCTAGTTGACAATGCAAATAAGGTAGCAGAAACATTGTTGAGGAGAAACCAGGCTCCTTTTGTTAAATAGATGAAGTATGAAACAAATAATATGAGGCAATCGACCCAGAAATCCTTCATATGTCCAACTAATTAGTATATCCAAATTACAAATAATTGTTATGCATAGCCAAAACGGTGATGAATTGGCAACTGCTGACTACCCTTCTACCAAACTGACCCCAAACCATCATATTTGTAATTTCCATAATGCATGATATAAGCCAATGTTGTTTCATCAAAACAAGAAGCATGGTGAGCATAGGAAAAAAACAATTTTTTTTCTGAAACGAGTTCTATCAAGCTTAACCCTAATTGCATTCCTGAATGACTCGAAAGCAACAGAGAATTCACTTCCATAAAAGAATAACAGCAACAAGTTCGTAATCGCAGCTATGAGCTAAGAATCAAGAAGCCTTACTCGACAGCCGTTCCCGGGGCTTCTCCAACGCCTCCCTGAGGAACCCATCCACCTGGCTCACGGCATCCTCCAAGACTTCTCCGCCACGCCCGCCGGAAGCCGCCGCCACCTGCGAGGCCGACGCGGCCGGCGGCGGCGCCTCCTCGGCGAGCTCCTGCGACGGCGAGGAGGCCAACGGGGACGGGCTCTTCTGGGACGATACGAGCAGCCTGCTCATGCTCTCGTCCAAATCCGCCATCTCCCACGAGCCCAGGACATCCGCAGAGCCCTCCATGGAGGGAAGACCGTCCGCCGCTAGGGCTTGGTGAGCTCGCGCGGAACCCAAACCCTGATCGCGGAGCGCTGCATGTATTCAGAGAACGGGGAAAGAGAAGGGCGACCTAGATTTTGGTACTGGGGAGAGGGGGAGGGGGATCGAGGGAGAGAGATTAGGAGAAGGAATCTAGGGGCATCGGAAGGAGAGAGAAAGGGAATCGGCGCCCTGTGCGACCGTTCCGTTCCGTTCGGTAGTAAATTCCAATCCCGGGCAGCGAAGGAGAGACAGAGGTTTGAGCCATCCGCGGGGTATTTCAGGAAGAGCAGGTTACGTTGTCTCGCGGACAGCCAGTGGATTAGATAAGAGTGATCGCCGACCTCGGCTAAGTATTAATCGATCGGTCGGAGAGATTACTCCACGGGATGGCGACGAAAAATACTTCGGTGGGAAGGAGTTGTGGGGACGCATGCCACCTTTAGATGGTTGCTTGCCTACGTGACCTTGTCGCATGCAGCATTCACCCAAGAGCCGTACAGGAAGAAGTTCAATTATTGAGAGAAGAAAAAAATAAAAATAAAAATTTGAGGGAGAGAAGAGAGAGAATATAAAAATTTGATGGATTTATTAAAATATTTATTATATATACTATGTGCATGATCATATTGTTGCATGCGATCAATCATCAGGATGTATTGCAATAGGCCTATAAAATGAATGGAATCCACGTTCATGTGCCTTGGTGATTGGTGGCATGCATACACCAGTATAGCCATACATACAGTATATATAATAATTTTTTATCTAAAACTAAAATAGATGCAATATCGGTATATATTTATTGATTTTCATATGTACTTAATAGATATGAATGTAGATCTAGATATTAAAATTTGTTTCTATATTTATTCCAAACAAATATGTTAAAATTTAGTTCAAATACAAATCAAAAATTTTGAGCAAAATAAGCAACATCAATAAGCATGAACATCATCATGACTATTAAAAGTTATTCCATGGTGTATAATCATGTCATTAGGGTAAAATCATTTGAGGCAAATTTTTCACTGGTTGGACCGCTTGAAGTTCCTACTCCTCAAAAAGAAGAGAACACGATGAAAGATAAAAGAAATGCCAAGCTAGTAAAGTTGAGGTTTTGGATCTTCTATGGTGCTTATTTTATAGTGAAGAGTTCCACATAATTGTAGAATAATGCCATCTCCTAAGTTTTGTGGTTGAACTATTGGAAAAAAATAGCTATTAGAACTGTGAAAGCGATATCCTTTTTATTTATATGTGTAAATAATAGAATAAACCTCAGAAAAATCAAGTAAATAATTTAACAAACACAAGAGATATAAGATTTTTTACATGAAAAATTCTTTCAATACAAAGAAAAACCATAGGGCTACCAAGCTCTCTCTTAAATATTCTACTATCAATAATTTAAAATTACAATTTATTTGTTCTTCTTTAAATAAATTTAAAAATCATCACATTAAGAGCCAACACTCTTAGTTTGTATAAGAATATATAACTGAGAAGAAATATGAATGACAATAAATGATGAAAAGATTCATCGATGTTCTACTTTGTCACGCCACCAGTCTGAGATCGCGAGTTGAAGGTCATCGCAACCGCCGCATATTTATGAAGAACTCTTTCGACAAACATGCAAGGTATCTCATCACGATATCATAAAGCAACAGTAGAATAAAATACAAATAATTAATATTTTATTTATTTTAAATAACTAAATCAAATATCTTATAAATAAAATTTTATGATCTTGAATCAAATTCTAATAAATCTTAATCTAAAATAAATATAAAATTCTACCTCTAGTTCGCTTTCTTATATCGAATCTCTAAGTCAAGCTAAATCTCTGAATCTGCAAAAATAGTAAAATATAGAGTAATGAACTAGACAACTTAGCAAGCAACATACACTTTAGCTAGATAAATTCAGTAATAATGATATACTAAAATAAGTATATAAAGTATATCAATTCAAAATATACCATACTAATAAATCTATGCGAATTCAGTCTTTTCAAAATTTATTTCGTTCATAAATCAATTTTTTTAAAAATCATATGCATCACGAGAGCCATAAACTAATTAAAGTGCCACTGTATAACCCCCAATGATAGGATATTAAAGTACCAACGTACAATCTTTACTGACAGAATATCGAAATACCAGCATATAACCCCCACTGATAGGATATCGAAGTACCGGTATATAACCCCCATTGACATGATATCGAAATACTAGCACATAACGTCCACTAATAGAGTATCAAAGTACCAGTGTTTAACCTCTACTGGTGGGTTCGAAACATAGTCAGACTGTGAGTCAAAATTTATCCCAAATCAAACATAAACTCATATTCTAAATTCAAAAAGTCATAAACCAGACAATATCGAAATCAAATGATATAATCGATATCAAATCAATACGATCAATCACAAATCATTTGACATATAAGAAAAAGGATATATTTAGTAATCCAAAATACAATACATCGAATTTATAAACTATGAATAATTCAATATAAAAAATATTTGTAGTTTGCTCATGAATCTAGAAAAAGACTTATATTACTTACCTCACACGCATTCCAATAAATTCAAATAATTTTATAAATTTCTTCTCTTTAAAATCCTTACAACTTATATCACAATATTCCACTACTAGACATCTTCTTATCGAGATAACTGCACTCCTATACATAATAAGTCCAATAATTAGAAAGGATACGAATAATCATGAGAGATATGATGAATGGTAGTTGCGTCCTATGGATTTGGGTCGGTCCAATGATATTAACTTTATCCGATCAAAATCAAACTAGAATGTGATGGTTCAAGGGGTGATCAGATCTATAGTGTTTGATAAGAGTCAAGGTGGAGGTCGGTACACTGATGGAAAAGGTAGTTCGAAACCCCTCATTGAAATCAAATCAAATTTAAAGCAATAAATCAGATTCATCAGTTTCATAAATCACATAAAGAGAGAAATCAGAGGAGAGAGAAATTGATAAAATGAAAATGACTAATCAGGTGACACTGTCCAACAATCCAATTAGTCTGATCAAGATGATTTAATCAAATCATATTTGAATTAGTTTATACATGATTCAAAATAATCGTAGGTGATCAAATCTCATGGTTTCTGAATTTGGCCAAGATGGATCGCGATGTACTGCTCGACGACCGTGGATCCAGACTCTCTTTGTTGGAATCGGATCAGAATTCACCAGTGAATCTTAGAGAGATGACTTCTAGATAGAAAAATTCATCAAGAGAGAGTGAATCAATCTAGAGAGAAAAAATTTGACATATAGAGAGAAAGACGAGATTCAGACTCAAAGATGGGAGAGATAGAAGAGAGGGAAACTCTCTCTTCTTTTTCTTTTTATTTCTTTTTCTTCTCTTTTTTCTTTTTTCTTTCTTTTTTTCTCTTTTTTTTCTTTTTTTCACAGGAGAGGGGACCCGCGTCCCTCTCTTCTTCCTTCTTTTAATGGAACAGGGGACTCATGTCCCCCTTACTCCTTCTCCGGACATCGAACCCACCACCATCCATAGCTATGGCTGCTGATGGCTAAGGCCATGGTGACACCATAGGCAGCATCCCACTAACGATCGACAGTGGCAACCAGCGATGGAAATCAAGAATAAAATCAAAAAAAATAGGAGAAATGATCTGAGCTCCTTTAACTAAAATCAGGTGGTTTAGCAACCAAAACCATGGATTAATGACCAAAAAACACAATAAATTCAAAGAATATATCTTTACCTTGATTTTGATGATATTTGATTGATGATGGTGGTGAAAATCATTGGACGAAATCCATCAATAATCCACATGATTCCATCCAAAACTTGATCTTTCGGTATGGATCGGAGAGAGGGTGGAAGGGCTCTTAAATAGAGTTGGGAGGATGCTAAAATCTTTCTCAAAGTCGGCTTATCTAGCGAGTTCAGGGAGAAGTGGAAGATGAGTCCTCTTTGGACTCGCCTCTCCTCCTTTCTTGTTTTCCTGACACATGCTGGCCCTAAGATTTTTCTTTTTTGTTGCTGGTTCATGCTATATTTTTGGGTTGGGGTATCACATACTTGATGCCATCTAATAAATCTTTGGAGATACCCTTGATTTCTTTTAAGAAACCCTTGGAGATAGCTTAAACTAATGTTGGAGTTGTAGATGAACATCACAAATCTAATAACGAATACCTTAATTTCTTCTTTCTTCCTTTTTGCTCCAATCCTTACCAAGATCTCTTGAAGAGAATGCCTTCTTCTTCCTCTCCTAGCATAGCACAATATGGAGAAAGTGGGCACCTTTTTTGTATATTCCTTTTATTTATTTTTCATCAAAAGAGGGATTCACCTTCTACTTGGATAAACTAAAAGAAAACTAATTATTATGGTATATCATAAGAATAGATTCAACTCATAAGGAGGGATATCCAATAAACTCTCCCTTCCGACTTATGAGAAGGGCATCACCAAATCCAAGCCCACCTTCAATCAACAGTACTTATGCTTTTCTTTGGATAAGGACTTGGCTATCATATCCAAACTATTCTTGTCAGTGTGAATTTTTTTCAAGGAATAGAAGCCTCAATCTTAAGCACATCATGATTCAATGATAGCTTACACCCATATGCATGCTTGGACTTCAAGTCAAAACTCGGATTTTTTTTGCTAAGATGAATAGGACTTTAACTATCACAAGAGCGCATATTCTTCTATTGCTTGACACCCAACACTTACAAGAATCTTTTTATCCATAATAATTTCTTACATGCTTCAATCATTGTAATATACTTAGCCTTAGTAGTGAATAAATAATATGCTTTTGCAATTTAGATTTTCATGGCACTGCTCCTCTTGTAAAAGTAACAAATATCTTGAGATAGACTTCTTGGAGTCAATGTCCCTAGCCATGTCTACATGCATGAAGCCTCCTAACATATGTTGACCTCCTCCAAAATATAAATAAATTTTGGATGTGCCTCTGATATAGCTAAGAATCTACTTAACTACTATCCAATTTTCTTTTGCCAGATTTGCAAGTAATCTACTTACTAAACTAACTGTATGAGTCATGTCGGGCCTTGTGCATACTATAGCATACATTAACTTCCCATTGCCAAACTATAGAGAAATTTTTTTCATTTCTCTCTTATCTTTCTCACTTGAAGGGCTTTGCGTAGAGCTTAGTTGGAAGTGGCTTTCAAGTGAAGTTCCAATCGACTTTGTTTTATTCATATTAAATTTTTTTAGCATCTTCTCAGTATAGCTTTCTTGCAACAACCATAGTTTTTCGATCTTTCTATCACAAGAGATCTTCATGCTCAAATTTGTTGTGTTGATCCTAAATCCTTCATATGAAAACACTTGCTAAGCTCCTGCTTTAACCTATAAATTTATTAGCATCTTGCACAACAATCAACATGACATCAACATATAATAAGAGAATAACAAAATCAGCATTAAGAAACTTCTTAACATAAACACAATGATCTAAGAAAATTCTCTCATACCCATGGTCTGCCATGAGGGAATCAATTTTTTATATCATTAGTGAGGTGCTTAGTTTAAGCCATATAACTCTTTTCAATTTGCAAACCATATCTTCTTTGCCCTTGATCTTGAAGCCTTCTACTTGCTCCATATGTATTTTTCTTCCAAGTCACTATGGAGAAATGTGATCTTCACATCTAATTGTTTTATCTGTAGGTTTATGCTCACCACCAAGCCAAGAACAACTCGAATATATGACATCATCACAATCGGTGAGAAAATCTCTTCAAAGTCAATCTCCTTCCTCTGATCGAATCCCTTCACAACCAATTTTGCTTTATATCTTAAATGCAAGCCCTTTTCTTCAATCTTCAGTTGGAACATCCATTTATTTTAAGTATTTTTGTTCTTCTGACAATTTCATTAAATTAAATGTGTGATTTTTATGCAAGAACTCTGTCTCATCTTGCATAGCTCTTAACCATTCTTCACTTTTTTCACTTGCTAGGGCTTCTTTATAACTTTCCAATTCACCTCCATCAATGAGCATAATGTATTCATTGGAAGAAATCTTGTAGACTGCTTATGCACTCTTGTAGACTTTCTCAACTGTGGTATGGTTAGTGGCTCTTGATGGAGTTACTCCCTCACTTCTTCATGATCAGCATCAACTATTGAGGCATCATCACCAACACTACCACCATCATTGGTCTTTACCTCTCCTCCACCATCAAGTGACGTAGGAGGGACACTGGATTCAAGTCAATAACACTAAAAGAATAAGTGCCCTACAAGCCAATCACAAAGGTTATGTGATGGAACTTATTCATATATTCTTTCAATTCATGTAAAGACATTTGTTTTTGATATAAATAAAATGAAGTATTTTTGATTCATCATTTCAGTTGCATCTTTTTATATTAAGGATTATGACGAACTCCATAGATTAGGATAATAATTTTAGAGGACCTGAATGAGTCATGCCAGTGAGATTTAAAACTCTAAAATCCTAATCTTAAATATTTTGATCGTAAAATATTGAGTCGGAGATCAATGTTCGGAAAGACTGGCACATCCTTTGTATGCTCGATAGAGAGGGCGGCTAATCTCACAAGCCACTTGTGTGGAGACACTAATACAAAAGTGTGGGTACTCATTAAGGAATGAGTTCACTAAATTGACCCACCAATAGAGAATATCTTATAGAGTCTTACTTACATATCAAAAAATAATTCTCTAAGTGGGAGTTGTGCAAATAGTCCTTAGACCTGAGACCACCATGAAATCTTGTACATATGAATCCATATTTTGGTTCACACTCAAACATGATATTAAATCATATATGAGGTGTTCTAAATATGATAGAATATATATGGAGGTTGTGAGTAGGTCAACAAGGAATTGATCACTCTTAGTAAGAAGAGATGACATCCTACGTATTCTTTTCTCTTGATAAACTCAGGAAGACTTTGGCCAAAGCAAATGAAGGTTAGTTAGGGATTCTAATGCTTCATTAGAGTTATCATTGATTGATAAAGAATCAATAAGAATATGTGTTGAGTTTGACATGATTCTATACTCATAAATATATTCAGGATGCAGGATGATTAAATGACTGGGTTGCACGATAACTTACCACTGAAGGGTATATTAATTTTTTATCAAATTTCACATCTTCTAGATAGTCATGATATGTTGCTAGATGTCAATCTTAACTTATAGATTTGATTAAATTAAAATTTAATTTGGTCACAAATTAGACAGGGTTCTAATTGCTGAATTCAGGTTAACTTGTTTCGGACTTAAATTGATTAGAAAGATTCTAATCAAATTTGGTTCACTTGTATCTGGACCTACTGCTAGTTAGATAAAAAATTCAATGGGTCACACACAAAAGAGACTAATCAAGAATCTAATTGGATTAGATTAAGTTTGCAGAGTTAACATGCTAGCACATGTTGCAAACACTAGCTCTTAAAATCGAATCCATTTTGATTTCGATTCTAATTTGAATAAAATTGAGTTAATTAAGCTCATGATTTATTTGGGTCTAATTTAGGTTAGCTAAATATTGGCACCTAATTGAATTCCTCTTATTTGGTTTGGCCTAATTGGATTGGGTTAGCTTTGACTTGGTGTTATGGATAGATATGGACTAAAGAGTTCATTTGGTTATGGACTCTTAACCAAACACCCACGCCACCTTATTTTTGAGTTTTTCCATGCCTAAAAGAGCTAAATGGCACCTCCAATATGAGCCCTTGGATGGCATGAGGCGTTGATATGTGGTGGAGAAGGAGGGCACCACAAATTGATGCTATGCGACTCTTCGAAAATACCGATAAAAGACCGTGTAGACTCTTTCTGCTTTAAGTCTCTTAGACACCACTTATATCAGATAATATTTTGATTTTTATACATTTAAGGAAAAATTTCTATGTGTAAAAATTTGAAAATAATCTGATTAACGAAAAGATGCTTATCGCATCTTTTATTGGGCGCGCGTGAAAGAAGAATAAAATGTCGTATCTGATAAGAGAGTTTCACCTGCAGAAGGACTCTTATCAGATATGACTTTTCCTCTATTTAAGACATGGAAAGACCTCTAAAATTTGATTTGGGGTATGTGGATTGGATAACACCCATTGATAGGCATCTCCACGCTAATTATAAATAGCGTGGAGTCTCCGGTGTTTTGGTATTCAGAAGTCTATCTTTTCTTTCTTACATTCATCTCTAGTTTGTCCAATTTCTTTCTTCTTTTTCTTGTTAGGACAAGTCTAAATATAGTAAGGGCAAGTCAGATTTAGGACAAGGGCTTAGGAAGATAGTAAAAGAAGATAAAGAGATAAAAAAAAGGATAGAGAAAGATAAGCTAAGGGAGGAGGGTGTTTAAGAAAACATAAAAAGAGTGTTGTGCTACCCAAATTAGTGAAGAAAAGTCTTGAAGGAGCTTGTGTCTTGATCTAATCTCTGTGTGGATCACCATTGGAGGGCGAACGCTTGGACACCTAGTGGAAGCTCTGTCAAAATTTTTTTTTGGATTTAGTAATACAGGTATTCTTTTATATCTTCTGTAGTGTCATGCATGTTTAGATATATGATTGTTAATCACCAAAGAGGTCTTGAGTTAGGATTTTAGAATTATGATTTCATTATGCAAGTTATGAAATTCATACTTCTACTATACTATCATAAACTAACAGTGGTATCAGAGCCAACCTTGATTGATTCAATCATATGAGCATATCTAT
>KE508582.1:27721-38358 GCA_000441515.1 Elaeis oleifera | reverse complement strand
TTTGTTATATATGATTATTAATCATCAAAGAGATATTGGTTTATAGATTTAATATTAAATTTTTAATTAATTTTAAATACATTATGCTTCCACTGTGCATGCCACCCTGAAACCCTATAGTGGTATCAGAGCCGACCTTGTTTGATTCAATCATATATACATAATGTTTATATGATACATATTATGATTCATGCTATAAGATAAATTATGTTATGTATTATGCTTTTATATGATGATATGAATTGATGCATATATGATGCACTACTTCATCATCCTGACATAAGGTTGTCCTAGCATAACGAGATTATACTGCAAGGTTGTCCTAAGATGATGAAAATCTATATGTTACACTTGCACATATAGAATATTTTAATACTGATATATAAATTAACATTATATAGTTAGAATGTGTATGAGACCAAATAAAATCCTCATTAAAAATTATATTAAGTTGTAGTGATATACAACTAGAGGTTAACCAATTCTTGATCAATTGGTGTCTAGAAAGTGCTACAGGTGGTTCTTTGATTGGTTCCATTGTCTGACCTGACCAATTTATTGGTGTCTAAAGAAGCAATGTGGAGACCCTCACCTTACTTACCTAGCCAATTTGATTAAGCGATCTTGATATTGAAAAGTCCTAATATTGTAAACACTACTAAGGGCCTTCATTCATGCTAGGTTCATGTTACATCATAAATTATGGCTAATTTGTTGTGTTAATACAAGGCTTATCATAAAAATTGATATAACATAATTCTAGTGCATAGAAGATGCTTACAGTAATTTTGGATGCACTGCTTTGTTGTGTTAACACAAGGACAGTTATATTCGAATTTGACTGTATTGAAATGAAGGGTCTAACTTAACTAAAATATTATAGCTTATTGTATTAACACAAGGCTAATAATGTTTTAGAGGCCAGGATATGATATTGAGAATTGCATGAAATGTAATTGAAAAGAGTTTTCTATCTATGAACTCATAACGGTTTGTTGTGTTAACACAAGATCATTATGAGAAATTAGGGTCTCAATCCTACTAAGATGAATATGTAATATATCTCGTTCATCATAGTAGAGGGTTATGATGTTCGATAAAATAGTGAGAGGCACAATTAAATCTAAAGATCTAATTTAATTGTGTAAGTCAATATGAGTTGTTTGCTTATGTAATGTTCTTTAATTATTGTAGATTAAATTCTACAAATGACATCTTCACCATCGTTATGAGAAATTTTAGATTTCAACAAGTTGACCAGTCCCAATTATGTGGACTGGTTGAGAATTTAAAGATTATACTCACTCAGGAGAAGCTCTCCTATATTCTTGACATCCTCGAACCACAAGAGGTTGGGGATGATACCACAGAGGAGGAGGTATCCACATACAGCATGTAGAAGAATGACAGTTTGACTGTCAAGCGTATCATACTGGCCTCTATGAGCAATGAATTGCAGGGGCAGCATGAGAGCATGGATACTCAATCCATACTCAATCTTAAAGAGTTGTATGAAGAACAGAGTAGGATTACTAGATATAAGATATCTAAGTAGTTATTCCGTACAAGAATGACTGAGGGGTCATCCATACAAGACCATATCCTAAAAGTCATTGATCTAATCACTAGATTGGGTCAACTAAGTTTTGTGATGGATGGAGAATTAAGTCAAAATTTGATCCTGCAATCTCTTCTCGAGTCATTCGCTTAGTTTGTCGTGAACTATCACATGAATAACCTAAATACCTCCTTGCCTGAGCTATTAAATATGTTCAAGATAGTTGAGAGCCATATTAAGAAGAAAAGGCTCCACTTCTTCTTGTGGGTAAAATCTCTAAGAAGAAGTCATATTTAAGGGTTCAAAGAAAGCACTGAATCCTAAGGATGGCAAGATGAAGAAGAAAGGAAAGAAAGTCTCCAAACAGAGTACCTGCTTTCACTACAGCAAGACAGGACACTGAAAAGGAATTACAAGATATATCTTGCAACTATAAAAGCTAGTGGTGCAAGTGACGTACCAAAAAGTATGTATGAGATACATATAATTTTATCGTTAAGTTCTTCCAATTCAGACTCTTGGGTATTGGATACCGCCTGCAGTTCTCATATCTGTAAGTCATTGTAGGGCTGCAGAATATTAAAGTGCCGAAGAAGGGTGACTTCGAGCTCTACGATGCTGGAGGAGAGTCCATCCAAGCAGAGGCTGTAGGGACATATATATTAAAGTTACTTTCTGAGAAAATCTTAGAGCTAGAAAACTATTATTATATGCCTAAGATCATTAGAAATATTATTTCTGTACCGTTGCTATTGCAACGAGATTATGAAATAAATGAAAAAAGCAATAGTTGCTTAATTCTTTTCTAATAAAATTCTTTGTCATGGTGTTATTAATAATGATCTTCTGATTCTATCTAATGATAATAATTTTATATTGATAAAAGTAAAAAAGCGAAAGAGAGAAGAGTAGAATAATACTTTACTTTGGCATTATCGACTTAGTCATATAAGTGAGACAAGGATTAACAAATTATACAAAGAAGAGTTCTTTGATCCTTATGATTATGAATCATTAGGTACTTATGAATCTTATCTTATGAGAAAAATGACTAAAACTCCATTTAGTGGACATGGAGAAAGGACAAGTGAGTTATTAAAATTTGTACATACTGGTATATGTGGTCCTATAACAACAGAAGCCAGAAGAGGATACTCTTATTTTGTAACATTCACTGATGATTTATCTAGATTTGGATATGTATATCTTATGAAATACAAATCTAAAGTCTTTGATAAATTTAAAGAGTATCAAAGTATAGTCGAGAAACAAACTGAAAAAAAATATTAAAATCTTTCGATTTGATCAAGGAAGAAAATACTTATCCAATGAGTTTCTAGATCATCTCAAAAAAATAAAATTCTCTCTGAATGGATCCCTCTCTATACACCACAGCTAAATGGTATAGCAGAAAGAAAGAATCATACTTTATTAAATATGGTGCGATTTATGATGTGCCTTACAGACTTGTCTGTTTTCTTCTGGAGATATGCCTTAGAACTACTGTCTATATTCTGAACAGAGTACCTTCAAAATCTGTGCCAAGTACTCTATATGAGATATAGAAAGAAAAAAGTCTAATCTTAAGTATCTTAAGATATAGGGCTATCCAGCTTATGTTAAAGAATTTTGGACATAAGCTAGAGCAGATAAATGCTTATTTGTAGGTTATCCTAAAGAGAGTGTAGGATACCTCTTTTATCATCCTACTGAATAAAAGATGTTTGTCAATAAATATGCCACTTTTATAGAAAAGAGTTTACCTAGAAAGAGGCAGTGGAAAAAAATTGAACTTGGAGAAGTTCAAGACCTACAAATGCAAGCACAAGATGATCCTCAATCAGAAATATCTATTAATGAAGTACAACCATAAAATATACCTCCTTTTCAAAGGTCGAATAGAGTGCGAAATACACCTATAAGGTATTGGTTCGTTATTGAGAATAATAAAGCTCACATCATTGAGAATGATGAACCTTTGACCTATACGGAAGCCATCATGAGTAGGGACTCAAAGAAATGGCTAAAGGCTATGAAATCCGAAATGGACTCCATGTACTCCAACCAAGTATAGACTTTGGTTGATGCACCAGAGGGTGTGACCCCTATTGGATGCAAATGGGTCTACAAGAAAAAAATTGGAGCTGATGGCCAAGTTGAAACTTATAAAGCCAGATTGGTGGCAAAAGATTTCAAGCAGAAATAGGATATTGATTATGATGAAATATTTTCACCTGTTGTCATGCTCAAATCTATACAGATTATGCTTGCAATAGCAGCATACCATGATTATGAGATTTGGCAAATAGATATGAAGACTGCCTTCCTTAATGGTTATCTTGAGAAAGAGGTTTACGTGTCTCAGCCAGAAGAATTTATCTTAATAGGGAGAGTAAATCAGGTATGCAAGCTTAAAAAATCTATTTATGAATTAAAGCAGGCCTCAAAGAGTTGAAACATCCACTTTGATATTATAGTCAAAGAGCTTGGCTTTATAAAAAATATGGATAAACCTTATGTATACAAGAAGACTAGTGGGAGTGCCATTGTCTTCTTAGTTTTATATGTGGATACATATTTTTCATTGAGAATGATATCCCAACGTTACAATCGGTCAAGACATGGCTATCAAGTAAGTTTTCTATGAAGAATTTGGACGAAGCATGCTATATACTAGGTATAAAGATCTATAGGGATAAATCTAAAAGGATGTTAGGCTTATCCCAATCCAAGTACATAAACTTATGCTAAAGAGGTTTAGCATGGATGGGAGTAAAAGAGGTAACTTACCCATGAGTCAAGGCATATATCTCTCTAAAAAGATATCTCCTAAAACACCAGAATAGATAAATAGAATGGGTTCTATTCCCTATGCTTTGGCAGTAGGGTCGATCATGTATGCTATGCTATGTACCAAGCCTGATGTTACCTATGCCTTAAGTATAGTTAGTAGATTTCAGACTGATCCAGGAGAGGATCATTGAAAAGCAGTGAAAAATATTCTTAAGTACTTGAGAAAGACTAAAGATATTTTCTGATATATAGAGGATCTGATCTAAAACTAAAAAGTTATTCTGACTCTAGTTTCAATCAGACCCTGATGATAGCAAATCTACTTTAGGATATGTCTTTACTCTTAATGGTGGAGCTGTTAGTTAAAAAATTCTAAACAACAGACTGTAGCTGACTCAACCATTGAGGCAGAGTACATAGCTGCAAGTAAAGCCGCCAAAGAAGCTGTCTAGATGAAGAAGTTCATCACTGAATTGGGTATCGTTCATGAGATTGAAAATCTAGTACCACTTTACTATGATAATATTGGAGCAGTTGCTCAAGCAAAGGAACCAAGGTCTCATCATAAATTCAAGCACATTCTAAGATGCTTCCATCTTATTCATGAAATAATCGAAAGACAAGATGTTGTCATAGAACAAGTAGAAACAAAGAATAATATAGCAGACCCGTTCACTAAAGCCCTACCACAGCAGCAGTTCGATCGCCACCTCGATTGTATGGGGATAAAATATAAGGATGATTGGCTTTAGTGCAAGTGAAAGATTGAAAGAAATATGCCCTACAAGCCAATCGAAATTTATATTTTGATGGGTTTCTTTGTAATCCTCCAGACTCATGTATTGACTCTTTATAAATAAAGATATTTTTTTATCATATGCTGCATCTTAGTTTTATAATGATTATGATGAACTTCATAAATCAGGGCAATGGATTTAGAGTTATGATGAGATCGTACCTATGAGACCTAAAATTCTAAAAATTCTGATTTAGAATATTCTTAGTCATAGAAGCATTGAGTAGGGGATCAATGTTCCAGATAGACTAGCACTTCCTATGTATGTTCAATGGAGAGGGTGGCTGATCTCATAAGCCACTTGTGTGAGACACTAATATAAAAAAGTAGATGCTCATCAGAAAATGAGTTCACTGAATTGATCTGACTTAAGAAACATCTTATGGAATTTACTTACCTATTAAGATATGTTTTCTCATAGTGGGAGTTGTGCATGTAATCCTTTGACCTGAGACTATCATAGAATTTTGTATACATGAATCCATATTTTTTGATTCACACTCATTCATGACTTAGTCATATACAGGATGTTCTGGATATGATGGAATGTATATGGAGGTTGTGAGTAGATCAACATAGAATCGATCACTCCTAGTAAGAGAAGATCGCATCCTACTTGCTTTGATCGATTGATGATTCAGGAAGCCTTTGATCAAAATAGAATAAATTAAAAAATTAATATTTATTAATCAAATTATCATTTAAGATTAAGAAAATATGAGTATGATATTGGATTTGACATCATTTCATATTCAGAGTCATATTCGGGATGTAGGGAGATCGCAGGATCGAGTTGCACGGTAATTTCCACTGAAGGATATTTTGATATTTTATTAAATTTATATCTTTTAGATAGATATGATATATTTCTAGATGTCAATCTAGTCTTGTGGGTTTAATCAAATTAAAGAGTTTAATTCAATCATCAATTAGAAAGAGTTCTAATTGCTGAAATCGGGTTAGCTCGATTGGTTCTAGATTGGTTAGATTAAATTTAATCAAATCAAATCAAATTATACTCTGACCTACTACTAGTTAAATATGGAACACAATGGGTCACACACAAAGAGAATTGATCAAAGGTCTAATTGGATTAGATCATATTTGCAAAATAGACATGCTAGCACATGTTGTAAAAACTAGCTCTCTATTTCGAATTGGGTTTGAAATTGATTTCAGATTGGGCTAATTAAAGTTAAATTAATTTAAACCAATTTTGGGTTTGAGTTAGGTCAGCCTATGGCTACATGTATCAAAAATTTGGATCCAAGAAACTAAGTCTCCATGTGTCAAAAATTTTCTTGCGGGTGGGTGCAGTTTTTGTGCGCAGAAACAGGTTTCGCATCCCATGAGACGGGATGCCCCTTCCTCAAGCTTATCTAATGTTCTATGATGAAATAAATTTTTTAGTGATTTTGAACTTGATTTTGAGTGCAAATAATTTTTCTTAAATTAAAATACCTTCTGGTTTAATCATGGAAATTCGTTGAATTTAGAAATCCTACCAATATGATCCATACACCTGACCAAGAGTCCAACTTATGAAGGACTCTAACCCAAGTGTCACACCACATTTTAATTTCAAATTTCTTTTACACCATCAAAAAGTTAGCACCTTCATTTTGGTCCATTGGATGGATAAAAGTCATTGATGAGTGGTGGATAAAAATTGCACCAAGGGAAGCTGCACGATGCATCAGAGAAACATCAAGAAAAATGTTTCGAAGTGTCCTTCTGTGCGAAGAGTCTCTCAAATTTTTTCAAATGCTTGCCATGTGTCATGAGAGTCCGATGGGTATGAGAAATTGGTTAGGGTGTGATAAATTTTTTGGGTGCGAGATGGTGAGTGGAGGGGCACGAATCATTCCCGAAGGCAACCCATCACTAAGTATTTAAAGGAGATGCACCGAGGGATTGGATTCATTCAGATTTCAATTTCTCCTTTCTTTCTAACATCCTCTCCCTATTGTCCAATTAGTTCTTTTTTCTCTTGTTAAGATAATTCCAAAAATAGTAAGGACAAGTTCGATTTTATGATAAGAGTCTAGGAAGAGAATTAAGGAAGACAAGGAGAGAAGAAAGGCAGGGATAGGAAGGCTAGGATAAGAAAAGAGGGTCTTGAGGTCCTGGTGCCCAAAAAAAATTTTTAGAATGAGAATTTTAGAGAAAGAATCATCTCAAAGAGTTGGTGTCCTGATCATAGCCCTGTGTGGATCACCGTTGGAGGGCGAACATTTGGGCACCTTATGGAGGTTCTGTCGGATTTTGGATTAAGCACTACAGATATTCTTCTATAACTTGAATTTAATTTTAAATATATATTATATATGATTGTTAATCATCAAAAAAATACTGATTTATAGGTTTAATATTTAAGATTTTTTAATTTAAATTTTGAAATCCATTATGCTTCCGCTGTGTATGCCCACCCTGAAACCCTACATGATGAAGTAAAATTCTGCCTTCATTCCCTAGGCAAGCCAGCAGAGTCTGGCCTTGCCTGGGATGGATCGATTTGGGTCTTGGGGGGCAGAGAGTGTAGCAAGCTTTAGAGGGCAAGATTGGATCGGTGTGACTAATATGACCCTCGTCTGAGCATGAACCGTGGGGGGCACTTTCTTCTACCTCTCACCCGAAGTCTTCAACTTCTTTTGGGCTTCAGTAGTAGCCGAAGAGGATGCCCTTCTCTTGGAACTCTTCTTCAATTTTTTCAGCTCCTCAGACTTCATTTCTGCAATTAAAGAAAGTCAGCATCTACAAAAGAAAAATATCAAGCATTGGAAGATTAAAAAAATCTTCACCTTTAGGTCGGCTGGATTGATGCTAGCATTGAAGAAAGCCTGCTCCAACAACAACTCCTTTAGTGAAGGAATTTGGTACCCCCTAAGTCTTCATCTTCAAGCTTTGGAACCTAAAAAATAGAATTTCTCAACCAACCCCAGTATGAAAATCTCCACTCTTCAGTAGAAGGCCTCAAAACAAAGAAAATCAATCCTTCCAACCATGGACTGAAGAAGGAGCTCCTTTATCAAAACAGAGATGTACCACTAATCACCGTTATACCTCTTTATGATGTAGAAGGATCAAAAGGAGAAAAAGAATAATAGAAACTTCAGCTTTAGAATAAAGAACAAGAAAGTCGATGATAAAATGAAAGGAGTTCGCGATGACCGAGCAAAGAGAGATGTCAAAGAAGTGGAAGAGTTCAATGATGAAAGGTGAATGGGTAGCCTAAGTCTAATCTTGAAAGCTTCTTCATATAGGCTGATCCTATCGAGAGGGGGACTATCGATCCTACCACTAAGGTCTGGGGATTCTAATTCAAATGAAGAAGGGATCCCATATTAGACACGGATAAGACTCAAGTCTGTCGCACCCAATTTGGATCCAATGGTGTCAAGGACAAAGGGCGGCACAATATCACTTCCTTCATCTAAACCAATAGAAGCTTCCCCCAAAGAGGAAGATGACTCAGAAGCCTAGACTTCGCTAAGACTCCTGGAACCAACCATTGGAAGATAGGAAGAAAGTAGGAGATGGATGTAGAAAAGGAAGAAAAACTACTTGGACTAAAGGAACAAAAGAAACCAGATGAGGGAAGAAAACCAACCTACGAGAGCAAAAGGTGGAGATGATGGATCAAAAGGGAGCCATCGATGACTTGGATGGACCTCGGAGCAGCGAGACGATCGGAAACACTCCTGGAAGAAGAAGACCAATCAAAGAAGAAGAGAAAGAAAAGTTTGAAAAAATTTGGAAGCATAAGAAAGAGAAAGCAAGGGATACAGCCCCATTTTATAGGCATAGAAGGATAGAACAATCTGGATATTGAATCCTGCTTAGCCATCTGATGATCGACATTTGGTATGGATCCATTGATCTATAAAAAATGATAGTTGGCTCATTAATGATTTGCACTAGAACAAGGCATGCCACCCTTCGAATTCTGCCCACTGCTCCACTTTCTATGGTCATGATTATCCATTGACATGACTTTTCATTCTGTCTAAGGGCCATAGATGCAATTTTGGTGGCAACAACAGTGTGTCTTTGGCTACCCATATACTCTCTTCATCCACACTGAACTCCGGAGTAGGGGGGCATATGTTGGGGGCTAATTTATAATTCAAGCAAAAGACATGAATCAGGCGCATGATAAAGCATAAGGGCTGATGTCACAGCACTATTGGAGATGAATGTCCGAACCCCGGAGGTACATATGTCTCTCCGAACCTTGGGAGGACTTTGAAGGAGGTCGTTCAATGCATAGCCTCAGACATCCCCAATCCTAACTTTGGCCTCTAGCGATCCTTATACTCGGTGATCTTCCTAACCAGAACACCAGAGTTTGGTTGATTTTGATTTCGGTCTTAAACCTAGACTCCACGAACCAGTCCCAATCTCAACAATAGTCGATATCAGACAAGCCAATCTCTAACTTCGATGGTAGGTAAGCTTCGGATACCACCAATATTTATTCCTATGAGCATGACTACCCCTAGCCATTTTCTTCTTTCAACACCTATCTCCATGCTGAACCCTCCTCAACCGAAGCCAACCTAGCCTGATCTTACTTGTACCCTCATTTCAAATTCAAAAGTACCTGCGGCACTATAGCTAGCTCCAAAATAGATAAGATTGGCATAACCACCCAGTCTTGAAGATTCGATTGAAAATCTCACCATATCATGTCTATATCAGCCATGCAACCTATTTGAAATGGTTTTCAGCCCTCGCCTACAAATAACCTCCAAGGGATCCCTAAGGTAGTGCACATAATCTCTCCAAGCACCCTTCTCTTTGTTTTTTTGAAATGGTTTTACAGCCTTTGCCTACAAAATGACCTCCAAGGGATCCCTAAGGTAGTGCACATAATCTCTCCAAGCACTCCTTCTCTTTATTTTTCTAAGATCTGACTTGAGCATCGAAAGATCTCCATCGAAACCAACTCTAGTCAGAACTTATTTTACAAGTCGCTCTTTCGAGAGTACGCACCACCACTCCAGTCTTTTCGATCGAGTCTCAAATTTCAATGATAGAAGTTTCTAATCATAGGATCATTGTGTCAGATCAATGATAGCAATAAGATTGGTACATTCTTTGTATGCTCAATGGAGAGAGTGATTGATCTCACAATCACTTGTGTGGGGCACTAATACAAGAATGCAGGTGCTCATTAGAGAATAAACTCACTAAACTAATCCATAAAGAGAACATCTAATGGCTTCTTACCATCATGTCAAAAATGGTTCTCTAATGGGAGTGGTACAAGTGATCCTTAGATTTGAGATTAGTATGGTATATTAGGTATATGGATCTATGCTTTAGTTCGTACCTTACATGACTAATACGTGTCGTAGCATACCAAAATTAACCCCACTCACTACTATGTAGATAGGGTGAGTCAGGATCGTATCCACAGAAATCTTAGTCAATTATTCGAAAATACAAAGAAAGAATAATAGATTCAAAACTAAGAAAAATATAAAA
>KE508580.1:39649-56428 GCA_000441515.1 Elaeis oleifera | reverse complement strand
GATCCTATCAGACAGAGAGCTGCTTCGCTCCTCCAGACATTCCTACCGAACTTCAGCCGACAGGCTTAGACGCTGACAGGCCACAATAATGGCCGCAGCACTACTCCACTTCCTGTAACGGACCCCACGCGGCTCCATCATGCTCTGGCAAGTCACGACAACGGACATCATTCCACTCTCCGCAACAGGCCCACGTGGCAAGCCATAACAATGTCCACGTCTCTACTCCACTACCCTCCGTAACAAACTCCTGAACGGCCCACTATCAGGCGGTTACAGGCATCGCTATCAAGTCTGTTGCACCCTCTGCCTATAAATAAGGCCTCCAAATACGTTATTCTCTAAGCTCTCGTCTCTATCTCAAAACTCTACTAAAATCTCCGTTCGAGCTCTCCATTCTTGTTGAGACAGAGAACTGACTTGAGCGTCGGAGGGTCTTGCCGGAGCAACCCCAACTCCGGTTTAGACTTCCTTTTGCAGGTCCCGGCGGCGACCGCGGCACCCTCGACTCCAGCTTCTCCGACGCTGGTGGATTTTTGCGCCAACACCATTGATGTGGCAAAAAAATAATTATTTCTTCTTTCCCATTCCTATTTTCTTCCTTGTTCTCTAATTATTTTTGGTTTCTCTTCTTTGAGGAGGATGGGATCATGGAGGGAAGGGGATTTGGAATGGAAAAAGAAGACAATGAAATTGACGCTGGCTCGATGGGAGATGTTAAGAGGAGATGAGTGGAGGAGATGAACCGAGCAAAGAAGAAGAGTGGGGTCCTAGAGGGAAGGAGATTTTCTTTTTTTTCTTCTTTTTATATTGGGGTTTTGGGGAAGAGGAAAAGAGAGATGGAAGATGAGAGATTTAAAAAAGAGGTGGGTGGGTAGAGTTTAGAGATGGAGTGGTCAGAAATAAAGAAGAAAAAGTTGTGAGGGAGGAGGAAGATAGGGCCATGGAGGGTAAAGGATTTCTTTATTTCTCTTCTTTTTCTATTGAAATTTTGAGAAATGAGAAGAACAAAGATGGGAGATGAGAGATCTAGGGAGGGTGGTGGGGAGATAATGGAATATGAGAGATTTAGGGAAGAAGATGAACTTAGGATTTTGGGTATGTCAACAGATTTGGGAAGGAGAAGATGACGTAACTAAAAATATTTTAAACCGCATCAGCGTCGGTTGAGCTATGCGAGCAAAGAGTACTCTACATAAGCATCGGAGGTTGCTATATCAGACTTTCGATGAGAGAAAATCGCTGAAATTATGTTTAAGGATAACATTAAATCGATTCACATAATTTGGAGACTCAATTTTAGATTTTTATAGTTTAGGGATAATTTTAAAAAAAATTGATTTAGTTAAGAGAATAGAAATATAATTTAGGATAAATTACAGGAACACAACCTCTACTTTAACTCAATTTCACTTACATTTTTTGTACATTAAAAAGTATTAAACTAGCCATTCTAGTTATCGATATGTTCTGATGTAGTCCAACCGTCATCTCCGTTACTAAATTTTTAAATATCAAAAATACCCATCTCCTTCCTCCTCCCTCTTTTTCCATGGCCAGTGTCCCTCTTTTTTCCTCTTCTTTCCTTCTCTCCTTTCTCTTCCTCCCCTTCTTTTCACTCATTTCTCCTCCTCCCCTTCCTCTCCTTTCTCCCTCCTCCTCCTCATCTCCTTTCTCCACCCATTCTCCTCCTCCCCTTTCTCCACCCATTCTCCTCCTTTTCCTTCCAATCCATTTCTCCTCCTCATCTTTTCCTCCAAGCTGTCCATAAACCATCTCCCTACACAGTGGTCTCCTCCACCTTCATCCTTTTTTATCTTTCCCATCTTCTTCCTCCCATCCTTTTCTCCTCCCCTTCCTTCTCCTCCATCCTATTTCTTGCCGACGGCCCTCTTTATTCCTCTCCTTCCTCCTTTTTTTTTGTCTTCATCTTATTTCTCCTCTAAACCAACCTATAAGCTTTATCCCTTTAGATGGCCCTCTCTACATTATCTTTCCTCACCGGCAAAAAAATCCTTCCCTTCTTTTCTCTTCACACATTTCTTTCCTCCATGATAGCTCTCTGCACCTCCTTTCCTTCCTCCTTATCCATTTCACCTTCTCATCCTTCTTTTTCTCCAAACCGCCCATAAGCGATTCTCTTCACAGTGGCCCTTTCCATCTCCATCTCTTTCCATCGATAATCCATTCTTTCCTCTCTTCTTCTTCTCTATCCTTTTTTTCTTCTTGTCCTCCTTCTCCTTCTCTAATCTGTTCCTTACCCGCGGCCATTCTCTCCTCCTTTTCTTCTTCTTCTTCATTTATTTTTCTTTTCATCTTCATCCTCCTCCAAAATCTAATGAAAAAAAATTTAACATCGTTTATTGATAAAATGAATGATTAGATCACGTTGAAACATATCACTAATTAAAAAATTAATTTAATATTTTTTAAAATATAAAATATAAATAAAATTGAATTAAATTAGTGGTGTTTCTGTAATTTATCCTATAATTTAACTTAATTTTTTAATAAACAACTTAGGCAATCCCTCGTCTTATTATCGAACCCGACGGCTCTTAAACTGCGGGGGCAGCAGTTAACGATGTCGTCGTCTTCGTCTCCTCCTCCTCGAATTTCGGAGATCAGACGGGACGCCGTTTTCGACCGTTGGGTGGTCTTCTCTCCGGCCAGGGCTCGCCGCCCTCCGACTTCAAATCCCACGCCCCCGCCTCCAACCCTAACCCTAACCCCAATCCTAATGCCCTGCCTTCTTGCCTTTCTGCATCGGCCGGGAGAGCGAGTGCGCGCCCGAAATCTTCCGCCTCCCCGCCGGCTGCGGCGCCACCTGGAAGATCCGGGTCATCGAGAACCTCTACCCCGCCCTCCGCCGGGACGTGGAGCCCCGGTCCCGGCGATACCGCCGACGCTGCCTGGCTGGTGAAGCTCTCGCTCCCGGGGTTCGGCTTCCATGACGTGGTGATTGAGACCCCCTATCACTCCGTGCACCTGCCTGACCTCTCGCCGCAGGAGGCCGGCGAGGTCTTGCTCGCCTACAAAGAGCGGATTCTTCAGTTCAAGCGCCATGGATCCATCAAGTACGTGCAGGTGGATCATCGTCGAAGGCTAAACCCTAGTCCCAATATAACGCATTGTTTTCTTTTTTTCGAAATTTATATTGCATTCTTATAATATGTTAACAGATGGTAGGAAACTTCTTGCCGAAAAGTCCTCATGATTTTTTTTTTTATTTTTCTGGTTTCTAAAAAGAAGAAAAGAAGGATTTTTTTAAAAATTGATTGGTATTTATTTAATTATCCGTTTTGGTAATGATTGGGGTAGTTGGTTAGGAGATTCAATTCTCTATATCATCTGGTTCGTAGATCTAATGTTTCATAGACCATTTCTAATCTTGGAAATGGTTAATTATCTGATGTGATAATTTTCTTTCTTCTTGCATTCAAAAGGTGTTTAAAAATCATGGGGCATCTGCTGGAGCATCAATGAGTCATTCACACAGTCAAATCATGGGCCTGCCCTTGATACCTCCAACAGTTGCTGCTCGGCTTAATGCCACGAAGGAGTGGTTTGAGAGGACTGGGAAGTGTAGCCTCTGTGAGATCCGGTCGGAGGAGATTTTGATCAATGAAACGGTGCATTTTTTTGCAATTGTTCCATTTGCAGCTTCATATCCCTTTGAGATATGGATTGTGCCTCGCCATCACTCCTCTCATTTTCATGATATAGATAGTGAGAAGGTAAAAGTGTTTCTTCTTTTCTCATTTTTTCTCTTCATGCATATGATGGGTGAATTGATTTTTTGTTGGTTGAGAATTTTATATTGTTTCTTAACACTTACTTAAGATTGCATTTTATATAATTCATTGGATCCATTCAACAAATTACCTTTATAAATCAAGAAACTGAAAATATATGAAGTGCCATTCTATAAATTTACCATTTATAAAATCTGATTTTAGATTAAGAAAGAAGATAACTATGTAGAATCCATCTTATTTGGTGGAGGAAAGAAATAAAAGAGGTGTAATGCTCAAGGTTTTAAATATTGTGGGATGGGATTGTCTCAATTTTGCTATGGAATGGGATGCCCCACATAGCGATGTTAGGGATGGTGGATGTTCCATCATGTCCTAGTCCATTTTCTAGCTCTCATCTTGGCAATTGGGATGATGCATTATCCTAATACTTGAGATAGTTGAACACCTTGCCATCCCACTTATATTTAAAATTATGCGAGTAATACTCCTAAATATTCACGTATGTTCATTGCAAGAAATAATAGCCTTTTAAAAGCACCATAGCCAGCTTTTGTTATTGGCATCATTGGACAAGGCTCATAGTAAGCTCATCACTTTCATATATTTATATATGTATGGATAAATCTAGGGGCTTCTAGGTTCTAACATAAGCCTAGAGCAATTATTTGACTCCATTAAATTTCCTAAAAAGAAACCCAAAAGGTACTCATGGAGATGCATAATAAATAAATTAATTGAATCCTCATTTGTTAGTTGACAAACCTCACTATGTTTGCTACACTTGTATGCATATTGTCCTTCACCTTAAGGTGGGCTCTCATTTTATCACCACCCCTTTGTTATGGAGTTTGCAGAATGGATCATGATGCCATTGATATATATTGAAAAATTGAGCAACAAGTAATTACAAGCTTGAAGCCAGCATTCGTCGAAATATCCTGGATCGGGCGATTTAGGGCATTTCGAGTTGTACCGGTTGCAAACTGAGATAGTTTAGCTAGCCAAATCGGAACACCGGATGAGGGAGAGGAAAGAGAAGAAGAGAAAGAATGAGAGAGAAGAGGGATGCCACCGTCGGAGGCCGATGGCGGCCGTCAAGGCCACTGGAGGGCCACGGAGGCCTCTGTGGCTCCATATCACTAGATAGGATGTTCAATCGATAGAGATAGAGAGAGGAAGCGAGGGTATTGGAGAAAGGCGCAGCCGGTTGAGAGGTCGTCGGAGGGTGTCGGGTGGCCGCTATGGCCATCGAGCGGCAGAAAGGCGCGGATGGAGCTGCGGCCGTGGAATAGAGGCGATCGCCTTTGTTCATCATCTTTTTTTAAAATGATGATGAATAATGAAGCTGATAATGGGTTTGCCGACTCCAGTTAAGTAAAGTCGGCAAATCTATTATTGGTTTCACTATTTCAAGATTTTTTAAAAAAAATTTGAGAAATAGTGAAGTCGGTAAATCCATTGTTGGTTTCACTTGATCGAAATAAAAAGAAAAACTCTGTAAAAGAGGAGTGATCATCTGTTTCACGCTCGCGGAGCTGTAGGCTGCAATTTCACCATCCGACAGCCATGGTTGCTAGTTGGAGGCCCTCCGACAGCCTCTTCGCGAGGGCCTCTGGCTAGTCTCTCGTCGGCTTCCCTCCTCTTTTTCTTCCCTCCCCTTTTCTCTCTTTCTTTTGGCCGAGATTCGGTAGAAGAAGCGGAGGCCTTGGTGGCCTTTCAGGCGCGCCCGCGGCCCGCCTATTGCCACCATCAGTGTCTCCTCTAGTCACCACCTCCCTCCCTCCCTCCTTCTCCCTACTCCTCCCCCCTCCCCTCTCCCCTCTTCCTCCCCTCTCCTCTTCTCTCTTTCCTCCTTGGTTCCTTCTTCGCTTCTATGTCGGTTTATGCTAGCCCTGTCTGGTATGGATTGGTACCGACTCGTACTACTGGTCAGCCGGCACTGGTCCCAGTTTTGGTTCCATGGATCTTGCCTGAAGCTTTATGCAAACAGACACACTGATGATTAACTACATAGGTTTCAACAAGTTTCAGGATATTAATCAGTGACATTGTGACACATGTATCTTGATCAAACAAATGGTAGTGGCATTGCTGTGCCTTTGAATTATTTAGCCTGGTCAAGTTAGCATGTAGTCAAGATGGGGTTATTGTCTATACATCATGATAATTTAGAAGTGAAGGAGAACTTGCTTGTTTACAAATCTAAAATTACTTGAGATTGCTAAATAATTGGAGTTTTACCATTTTAATAAATAAAATTGGCAGTTTGGACATTATAAAATTTGAAACTTATTGATAACATTGCAATTAACTTGCATTCCTAATGTGTAGGCTTATTGACTTAAAACTCTCTAGTTTGACTACTAGCTTGATCTTGCAGTGAGATTTTTCCAATAATTAGAATTTGATTTTTGATGATCTTTTTTGTTAAGCCTGGTGGGTAAATGATTTTGCCAACACGAATCTTGAACTCAGTCAATAGCTGATTGACATATTTACATACTCGGTGTCCATCATCCAAGCTATTGCTGGCCATATGCCTATTCATATCAACCATTCATTTGATCCACTTACTGAAATTCTGATGGAAGACCAACTTTTAACCATAATATTCCTTGTATTGACAACTAAATTACTACTGCTTTTAAGGTTTTAATTTTTGCATTGCCTTTAAGCTCTTTCATTCATTTTTGTTGTCAATATGAATGATAATATCTGCATGATTCATATTAACAAAATTTACAACTTGTGGTATTGAATGTTAATGTAAGACATTGTTGCATGATCAGCTATTCTTTTTGCAATATATATATCATTTGAAATGGCATCTAGCATATTTACCTAATAGCTAGGAAGCATAGATACTGGTATGCGGTACGGGTACTTTATGGTACGGGTACACCGATATGTTGAGTTCACTTATCAACTTTTCATCAAATTGCCTAATTGTTGCTTGTATTCCATCTTCATAATTAATAACATTGCTATTTATTTGACCACAATATTGAACAACCAACTCGCCTACTAAATAAGATCAACATTATCCCTGATTTGGACCTTACACCTTGTGGTTTAAACTAATTAGCCTTTTACCCATTAAACCAATGTGATTAATGCTTTTAAAGTGTGCCGCTTATGTAATGTGAAGCCCATGACAATGCCTGCTGCTTGCCTTACACTTGGATTGCCTTTTACTAGTTTATAACACTTGCATAGTGAGAATCCAATTTTAGTTGATGGAGGCACCCATCAAATACTATTGTAGAGAAACATCTCATCAGGTGTAAATTTGATCTTTTGATCTTCTAATTCTTTGGTTGTTGAAGACAATTCCAGTGATAGCTTGAAATTGTACTTCTATCCTCCCAAGTTTCTTATGACTCTTTAGTGAAAACTAATTTTTCTTGTGGTTGTGGTCTCTTAAGTACCATGTTTAACTTATTCCTCGCATATGTAGGTTGTTAATGCTAAACTCGTTACTTTCTTGTTACCTTAGCATTTTCCACTTCACTCAAGCTCTTATTCTTTATAACTTTTGTTTAACATATAGGCAAGATGATATAGGAAATGTTGGACATGCATTTGTATGTATGTGTTAGAGCTGCTTTTGCTTAACCTTGTCAATTTTCAGTGCTTGAAATGCTTGCACCATTCTGCTTCTTCCTTAAATCATTGAGAGACTACTTCCTTTCTTGGTTGTCAAAAGAATTTTGGCTAGTTATGTTGATATCTATATTCCAACTTCTCTTTGAAGAAATGTATTTTGATTTAAATTCTAATGTTATTCAAGTTTCATTACATACAGAACAACATAGTGAGGATTATCCTTACTAATTCTTAATTGTTTGAAAGCCTTCCTTTCCTATAGTAATATCCCTTTGTTGCTGATGATATCTCATCGATTTTTAGTTCTTTATTTACCTTATTCCTTTTATTACACAATTAATTGATGAAATTTTTTTCCTTGAATAGTTGAACAATTCCTATGTCCACTCTTTCATGTTTTTTGTAGAAACAATTAGGTGAAGAAATCCAAACCACTTCCATTAATAAAATGGAACTTGAGAAAATACAACCGCTTGTATCAGTAGCCATAACATCCTGAAGAGAACCTGGTAGAACAAAGGTCGTGTCCCAAAGCACTGAACCACTATGATTAGTGACAGAGGAAGCCACCCAATCCGCCGGACCGCCGCCCTATTAGCCTCACATGTTTTATTGCACACGAGGTGATATTGCTCTTGAGTCTTTGGATGTCTGTCATCAAGAGATGATTATGCACTTAATTCTCTATTTCTGTAGAGATTCAAGAAACGACCATCTTGGAATCACCTTCCAATATAATGTGGTCTTCCTGTAGGATGGTAATGGCATGCACCAACCTCTTGTGCAGCCTTAATTCAGGTAGAGAAACTGTTTCTCATAGAGAGGAAAATTGTTTGCCCGCCAATTTGACCCTGATTCTTGACATTGCCATTGAAGTTAATTTTGAGAGAGTTAAGTGGTGGGGTTCTGAAGTGAAGTAAACCACATGGAATGCAGAATCTGCTGATGTAGAATCCCAAAGTTCTCTAACACCCAATAACCCCTTAGATGTTTTAAACCGCAAGAAGTTCGAAGCATGGAGTAAAGCTCTCAAAACAGTGACAAGGGACCCTTAATGGCATTCTCAACTCTTGTTCCTAGCCAGTCAGATATGATAGGCAATGTAACATAATGTAACTAACCTCTAGTCAACATCTGTTCTGTGATTGCATCCTTAACCAATTGGAAGAAAGCTTGTTGGAATGATGGCAATGGATAGACAGCTGAAACCACGGCTCCAAATATGTGGTGCTCTGGGTCATTGGAAAAGCACATGGTAGATGGTTTCTTTTACCTCTATACAGTTATCACAGTAAGGGTATATCGAGATGCCAGTATGGTGGAGAATGCTTCTACATAGTAAATGGTCCCACGCTAATTTCCATAGGGACAAAGCAACTCTCGGGTGGACATTTACCATCCGTAGCCATGCTGCATCCCTCTGCCACCTAGGACATCCTCTGACTAAGGTGTATAGCTCACCAACTCAAATTCTTTGCCCCTTGGGTACTATCTTATCCAAGTCTGTCAAATAGATCTGCCAATGGAATCACCAATGACAACTCATGGGAATTAAGCTTGCCTCCAAAGTACTAGACAATGGTTCTCTTGACCCTTGTTCTTTCCTCATGAACCATCAAATCATGGATGACCTTATCATTTAGAGCATGATAGTCAATTGTACAAGGACAACACACAAGCGGAACTACTGATATCCATGGGTCGTTTATATAGTAATAGTCTACCCATCCTCGATCATCCATCAAAATATGAAAGCAAGCATAGGCACATACAAACATATAGCTTTCTAGATGGAGTGTCAATGTTGGTTCCTAGTATTAGCTAGAGCTCTATCCCCATACTTAGGTCTCATCAAAATGCCAAAAGTTTTGAGGCTCTATTAGAAGCTTCACCGCATACAAACAGGGATTGAATACCAAATATTTCCTTTTCCATTTTATTGTCTCTATAACATCCCATAAATAGGCAGGAATTGAAAAAGCATGGGAAAATCATGCCAATATTCTGTATTTTTGCATGATTTCATGATATATTGTAGATCTTAATTAGATTTACGTGATGATATAATTCTTTTTGAATAAATATGTATTATATAGTCACGCCATCCTTTAGGCATGCAATATAAAAAAGCTAAAATGTAGTACATTTAAACATAAAAAATGAACCCACAAAACACTATTTTTCATTAAACTAAATACTAGAAGCTTAAATCCTTAAAATAATTTTCTTTTGGTAATACTAGTATGATTCGGTCCGGTACAGTACCACTATCATTCCTGTCTCCTATTGATGCGCAGTTTGGTATTGGAATCTTGGGTTCAATAGCTAACAAATTTTTGTCTAAAGCCACTTATGTCTAGTCTTTGCTAAGAAACTTGACGGAATCAAGAATCTTGCTTGTAGTTTATTATTTATTAAAGAAAAACTCTATCATTTCTCTCCAACCAAATACACCAAATGAAAGTTACCGTAGCATCCCAGCCTTCTCAACTAATCTGCTAGTGGAAGGTCTTCAAGAGGTTCACAATTCAAAGGGAGGTAGGTAAGGTAGGAAGGTTAAAGGCTGCCAAGAAATATTGCCATATGGGCCTAGAGAAGGGGCAGACCAACAACAAATGATCTATAGTTTCCAAAGCAAAATTACATTAGGGATAGGATGCTGGTGCATTCTAATCTCTTTTTTGAATATTTTCTTTTGTCAAGATCTTGTTGTTTATGGTCAACCAAATAAAGGCATTAACCTTTTTCAAGATTAAAGTTTTGCATTCATATTTTGCAAAAGGAGAGATAATTCCAATATGCTTAAGACAAACTATAGTAAAATATCACAAAAGAAACAATTTTTGTTCCATCTCCATGATGGTTAATTGATGTCTTGCTTGAGGTGGGTACTTCGGATGATATAGTCTTTTTGGAAAAGTTTAGTTTGCAAGTGTTTAGTATCACAAAGTCCAAGGCAAGGTTTGTCGCACCGATATGAATCGGACAGTTCAGGATGTGTCGAACCATATTGGCGACTTATTGGTATGGTCTAAGTTCTAACGTAGAATTTAGAATATTGAAGGAAGAGAGGAAAGAGAGAGCAAGAGGGAAGGAGAGGAAAAGTCGAAGAGGCTATCGGAGATTGTCGGAGGTGGCCGGAGGACCACGTCCAACTACGGACGATTGTGGTGGGCGGGATAGGGTGAACTGGAGAGAGAAGGTGAGAGTGAGCTGGCCAGCTCTCCCTCTTGCCCTCCCTCTCCCTCCCTTCTTCCCCCTCTCTCTCCAGTTCACTCTATCCCGTGCATCAAGGTCGTCCACGGCCTTCTGGCGGCCATTGCCGTGGCCAGCCAGCCTCTCGCACTCCTTTCCTCCCCTTCTCTCTCTCTTTCTCTCTCTTCCTCTGCTTCTCCCTCTCCACTTTCTTTGTCATATCGGTTTAGGCCCGATACAGTCTGTTATAGGGCCGTACTGAACCGTACAGCCGGCAGGCTGGCATAGAGTCTTGGTTTCGATTCGGCAAACCTGAGTCCAGGGGAACCATTTTTACCATGAATTATTTGATAGACCATAATGGTTGTAAAATAGGGAGCATTTGAAGTACCGTCATCTCCTAACCATCAATCTCATAATGTAAATTGATGGCAATTTTTATCAAAACTAAAATTGATTCATTAGAAGAAAAGGATGTTGTCTTGATAACATCTTGGAATTAAGTAACCTGATGTTTTATCATGTTCCAGAACCATCCCTTCATGATGATTCCTCTTGTAGTAGATAGGGGAAAATAGAGTTCATCTAGCAATTGGAAGAAGTCTCACCACAATTTACAAGGTAAACAAACTTGAAGGTGCTTGTGGAGGAGGAACTTCAACCAGAATTGAGAAAGTCCTTCAAGGACGTATGGAGCCTCAATTGTGGAGCTATTGTTGGGCCTTGATTCCCTTCCAAAATAAAGTGATGGCAGCCATAAAGGGATGGCAACCTTCATATTTGCATTGATTGTCAGGCATTTAACAATGTGGCCATTAAGAGCAAGTACACCATCTTGTTAAGGCTTATTTATTTGATCAAATAAGCAAACCATGATATTTTCACCTTACTTGACCGGTGTTAAGGATACTATTGTGGGATGAGGAAGGGGACAAGCTGAAGGCTACCTGTGTAACAAGGTATGGCTTATATGAGTTTCTTATCATTCCCTTTGGATTGACAAATTCCATTTGAGTTCAAACAATTGAAGCCTGCAACTCCGAAAGATTTAAACATTTTGGCATCCAGACAGCTTAGTTGCGTGAACAAAAGTTATTTTACATTTTGGGCCTCTTATACAATCCTTAACCATCTTGCATTTCTTGGCCCTTCTAAGACCTCATACATTCAAAATTAAAATTGGCATTGTAGTTGATTGCTGGGAGGAAGTCCAAAACAATTACTGTGGGCACATACCACAAAACACAATACACCAAATAACAATTGACTTGATATGTATATAAATTTTAGAGACAAGACCTCCATATATTTCCAACTCCAACAATTCTCTCCATAACACTGAAAGGGACACTGCCCATATAGCATATGATTCAATGCAATCAAATCGAAACAAGAGTAAGGATAAATGATACACCTCCTAAAGTGGAAGACTTTAAAGCACTTTCCCAAACAGAAGCCTAAAAATATCATTTGAACATTGAATTTTATATGCTAGCATAGGAGAAGAAACCAGATCTTTCTTGCTAGCCTTCGCTAGACCATCAGCATGCTTGATTTCTTCTCTGGGATCAACTTAAAAGCGCACAAATTCTGGGATTCTACTAGCACCAAGCACACTTCTTCCCTAGCTCGATAAGGTTAGTTGGGGTAATGGAATTCAACATTAGAACCTCCTAGGCACCTAAAGAAAAGCCAAAGCACCCCTTACATACTTACTTGCATTGATATGTACACCTATTTAATTAAAGATGGTGTTGAACCAGCTTTCTTTTTGCTTCAAGTGTTGGTAGCCATCTTTGAGGCAATGGCTGGGGACCACGAAAGGAAGGACCTAATCTGGCTGAGTCCAAGAAGATCAATCAAAGGAATTCTACTACATTCTTCGAGGTTGCATCAGGTACCATCTTGGCAACAAGACTTGCAACATTCTTAGGAACAACAACTGGTATAGAAGGAACACTACTTGTTGGCTTAGTAGGACATTTAGGAGATTAAAATTAAACTTGGCTAGAAATAGGATCCCCTCTCGCATAAAAAATAAAATCCAGCTCCAAATCTACTTAAAATACTACTAAAGGTAGTAGAGTATAAGCTCGAGGCAATCCCAAGCCCAATAACCATTAACAAGGGAGAAATTCAAAATTTGGAATAGATTTCAGATTCAACACCAAATCCTAAGACATACAACAGGCGGATAGAGATATTGACCAATTGTAGAGAGATCCAATAACTATCTAGCCCAATGAGAGAATGTTCAATACAAAGTTCATTATTAACAACCCTTCGATCCAACCTGAACCAATGAAGAAGATGGAGATTCAAGAATTTTACTACTAAGTTTAACAATTAATGCGAGGGTGGTTGTGGATTCAAAATTTTAATGGATTTGGGTTCAATCCCAAGTCATAAGATATACAACCAACAGATAGACTGTGGGATCTATTCCAGAGGTTTAATCAATAGATAGGTTGTTATCCAATAACTCTCCAGCCCAAGAAGAGAATGTTGACCAACCCTAGGTTCACGATTGATAACCGTTTCACTTCTACTTGAACCAATGAAGAACATGGAGATCCAAATATTTTTACATCAATGCTCAGTGGCTACCCTTACTAGCTGTTAAACTTTTAGTACTAGGCAACAAAGAACCTGCACTTATAAGCACAAACCTTCACCTATGGTTTAAGGGGCCACTACCTATAGTAGAACTACTAGCCAAACCTTTATGCAAGCAGCAATGTGTGGCCTCTTGCCCAAGAGTTCAATAATCATTACGATGAGGGAGAATAAGGGGGTCAAAAGGTATCTTAGGGACCTAGTGATTTATCATTTATTGTGATATGTACCAAAACATAAATCAACAATCTTTAGTAGCATATAAGGATCTCTATGGTAGAACATAGTTTCAAAGTTTTACAGTCAAATCACATAGGGCTTTCAAGACTAGGGTTAATTAGCAGCCAAAGATTGAAACTATGAAAGACACTGTGATTTTACCAATGAAAGGAAATCTTTAGAACCACCTCAGAAAGTGATGCACCCTTTCCTAGGGTTGAGGAAATAACTGAAGTAAAATCATCCTCCTTAAAAGGACCAACAAAAACAACAGATTCATAGCACTCATGGTTGGATCGAGAACTATCAGGAAGGTTCCATCCACAATTTTCCTTATCATCTAGTCATTCTGCTCATTAGTAAGTCTAATCTTGGAGGTGACAACCCGAGCTTTGTTAAGACTTTCTCCCAATACGTGCACAATCTCATGCTGAAGGAAGTGGTAGAAGTACCATATGTTTCTGAGATGGAAAGGAAGTAGAGGGACTTGTCTAGCCTGGCACCTTATCAGCTAATGTCATCTTCTTGCTGGCAAAGAGAGCTTTATGCTCTGAACTTGAATGGCCATACCTTGACAATTCACACAGTTAAGTCCCTTCAGGAAGATCTGTAGTGGCCTTTCTCCTTGCACTAATGACACTCTTATTGGGAACAACTGAGTAATGCCTGATAGTTGGATGGGACACCATTAATAGGTGATAAACAGAAGACCAAGGGGATATAGGAGAAGCCATTAGACAAATTGAAAGGAAAGGATAACTACTCTGGAAGAGTACCAAGAAAAGTGGGGAGAATGGTGTTCAAATGGAGAAGTTTTGATAACCACATCCTTAAAACTAATGCTTTGTAACTTTTCTAGGTCCAGAATATGATGAAGGGGCTGAAAAAGGTTTCCCAGGAGTTATATAGGTGGAAGAATGAGAGACTTATTCTGCCAAAGCCTGTTAGCTTTTTTTATTGTTAGAACCATTCAACAATTATCATTAACCACCTCATTTATTTAGACCACCATGAACGAGGAAGAGGAGAGCACGGTGATAGTTGGTGAGACCTTCACAGAGAATGATGAAGATTGGTCTAACGATCACAAGGATCAAGGGTTCTTTCTACCCTCTCTCCCCCATCCTTCCTCTCACTCTCCCTTTCCATCCTCTCTGTTGCTTTGCAAATGCCCCAAGGCTAAACCCTACATTTACTTCTTTTCAAGAGACTTGATACCATACTTTGTGGTCCTCAATCAATGCAGCTATCACTTTCTAGATAGTTACAGAGAATGTTTTTTTTCTCACAGTTTATATCATCTCTAATTTGAACCCCATGGTGCATCCAATACTTTCTCTTTCTTTAATAGTAATATAAGATTTTATTATAGCCTTAAACCAACATCCTCACCTTGTCCTACCTCATGTGAATATCATGATGATTGCACCTTTTTATGCTCTTCTTTTATGGCTTAACCTAGACCAGAATAGTCGCCACGTAGCTTTTATGAGCATCTTCTTGAGATCTAGACCATATGCTATTGCAAAACATCAATGTGACTCTTGTAAATGACTTTTTTTTTTTTTGTATATTTAGATAACTGAATTGTACGGTAGATACTAGACTTCGAAAGCATACAAATGAACTTGGAAATGGAAACAATAAAGAAGATGATTTGATAAATGAAAATATATTTATCAATGTATATGTATGCATTCTTTTTTTCATTCCTGTATGCAAACTACTATGTAAAAATACATTGGATTCTTCTGATAAGAAATATCTTGCATGGATGAGTCTGAAAATTTCGATGTTTTACTCTTTCCAAGTTGGAATCTCCTGTGAAATGCCAACATCTGACTCTTGTAACCATGTGAATGCAACACTTGTTCTTGCCCGTGTAGCCCCAATCTCAAGTGGATGTTGAATAGGGAATCAGTTCCTCTACATGGGCTTATGATGGAGGAGCATGTAGATACATCTTCATATAATTATTCTAACAATCAAACGTAAAGATTATATCTCTTTGCAATTGGGTTTATGATTTTCCCTTGTTCCTCATTTCCACCAACCTTTGTGATGCTCCAGTCTGTTACTCCACTTATAGTTCTTGCTACTCTGTTCCTTTAACTCTGCTTGATTTTGAAATAACATAAGAAATAGCTCTAAATAGGAATGCTTGGTGAATGAGGATACACAAACCAAAGCCAAATAGTTGGTGATTGGAGTAAATGTCTCTGCTTGGCTCACATGTTCTTACTTTGGTCAAAAATATCTCTACTACAATGTTTTGTACCTTAGTAACTTGCCCATGCATGTGCATGATTCTTATGGTTGCCAAGTTTAACATTTTTTTCATACCTTTGTAGATACGCACTAAGCAAAATTCTCAAACTCAAACCATCATCATCTTTATGTGGTTTAATTTCATGCATAATTTCATGAGCAGGTATTTTTGCTAACTGATATATACTGTGAACAGGCTGCAGATCTTGGCAGTTTGTTGAAACTAATGCTTCGCAAGTTGTCCAAGCAGCTGAATGACCCACCTTACAACTTCATGATTCACGCTGCACCACTTGAGCTTTCACCATCTTGCTTACCGTACATGCACTGGTTTCTTCAGATCGTGCCTCAGTTGAATAGGCTAGCTGGGTTTGAGATGGCAAGTGGATGTTTTATAAATCCTGTCTTCCCAGAGGATGCCGCAAAGGTCCTGAGAGAAGTTGATTGCTCAATATAGTTAATTGGCAGTGTCTTCTTTTACAAAATGGCCCGTATGATGGGAGTTAATATATGACCCTTTTAGCAGAGAGAGAGGTTATTCTAATTTCTTTCTGAGATAAATTGAAGCAGCACAGGGTTAGTGCCAGGTATTGTGCTGGCATCTTTAAAGCATCATGCTGTATCTCCAATTGACTGAGGAACTCCTGAGTTACATATTACATCTGCATTATTCTATACGAGTAGCTTTCCAGACTTTCTTGTGAACATAATTTCTGAATAATCTTCCTTTTAGATATCATGAATAAAACTGCTTCCGGCGTCTTCTTGGTTATCAACTAAGAAACTGCTCTATAATAGTCTCACGAGGCTGTATGACTGTCGATAAAAAGAATCTACTTTCTGACCAAATCTTATCCGTTGAAATTCAAAACCACTTAAATCTGGATTAACGGATTTGGCTAGACTTGGTGCATGGACTTGTCATTTAACAAATTCAACTTTGTTGAAGCAAACTTTCAGATTAGATGAGCTTCTAATTTACCTGTACCAAATGCATGATACTGTACTTATGTGGTGTTTTTATCCCTCATAATTGTGACTTGACCATGGCTCCTCGGAAGACCGATTTTTTTTTTCTGTGATAATTTTGAGTTATTTGGTAAAAATTTTGAAATAT